>APFE031649964.1:5028-15745 GCA_000404065.3 Pinus taeda | reverse complement strand
AATGAAATTACAATATATTCAATTGAATCGATTTACTGTTTTGATTATTTTTCAAATTGAGTCAATATTATGTATTATTATAATTTCCTTTTTGTAAGTTTAAGTTTTATTGCCTCAAAATATCAATTAGAACACATACATACATCTAGAATCAACGTTAACCATCTCCTATTTAGATTCATTGAAGCATCACCAATGTATTGTAAAATCAACAACATAAAATAAACATTAGGAGTCGAGAATTTAAAGAGGTGAAAGGAGTTGGATCTCAAGCACTCCAAATTGGAGGAGCATGAAGAGAAACTTCACATTAAAAAGTAAGCTCAATGTGTGCAACCCTCACTTCAGTACTCTCAAAACTCACTTGAATATGAAAACCAAGTGGAATATGTTGGACAATTGGCATTGTGTGCATGACTAGTGGCCTAGAGAAGGCATATACAAGTGTGTTGGCATTGATGTCAACAATCATGTTGAGGAGTTTTGTTGGGTAGTTTTCATTTCATAACAACTATCATGAGTGTTGCCATTGATGTCAACCAGATAAGCTTGTTTTCTTGTTATAGTAGATGTTGGGAGTGATGGCTCACTAGCAATCTCTTGGTAACAAAAAAAAATCATTTTCATTGATATGCATAAAAGAATCTGTGGATGAAAACATTCTTCCCTTGATTTCATATGCCAAGACATCTAAGGAGACTCAGGACACCCTTGAGAGGAGTTTTTGTGCAAGAGGGAGCATTGAAATTGAATACTATAAGTTTGTTGAATCCCACTGTGCATAGCCACAAGTGGATGATGGTTGTGATCAATTTGTAGCTGAAGCATAGAAGGAGTGCATAAATGCTTGTGATTCCCACAATGCACAACTGCAAGTAGATGAAATTTGATGAATCCAAAAAAAGAGTTTGTTGATGACAATATGGTGAATCCAACAAAAAATATTACTAATGAATCCAAAAAAAGAGCTTGTCAATGAGAATTTGGTGAATCCAGGAAGAGAGCTTGTTGATGAAAATGAAGCTACCATTGGAGCAGTTAATGCCATGGTTAATACAATACAATACAATACAATGTTATATTCAACGCTATGGTCAATATAGCAATACAAAAATTAATAAACATGATGTTATTCAATGAGAGAAAATCACTTGAATTTGAAAACCAAGTGGAAGACAACTTGTCTGCAACAACAAAGGCTAGTACAAAAGTGCAAGAGATGGAGACAAAGGCAAAGAGAACGACAAATATAGAGGCAAAGGAAAAGAGGGAAGCCCACAAAGAGAAAACAGAGAAAGAAGGAAAAGGAGAGCTCTGATTACATAGAAGAAGGAACAAAATCAATGTGTTTCTACAAATATTTTTATTAGTAACATTGATTTTCAGTGTGAAGGTACACAAAACGACTATGAAGAAGAGTTAAAGTTTTAGAAGCATGGCTTGCAACACCATGGCTTGAAAAAGTCTACATATAAGTTGCAAAAATGAATTTTCAAGACAACTTGGATGATGAAAACATCAATGAAATTTTTAAGTATTGGAGTCTTGAAGAAATATTTTTTGTTATAAAATTATGTTGTAGTAAATATCACACAACAAAAGATAATATCTGGCAACATTCCACATACAAGTCGATTTTTGAAGAAGTCTAGGACATGCTTAGAAAACCTAGAACAATGGAAGGCCTGCACCAGCAAATGAAGAAATAGATGTTTGAAGGATGCAACAACAAGAAAAAAATGACACAATTTAGAGGCTACAGTATCTGGAAGAAGAGAATAAGAAAAGGAATCTAATTGAAGTCAAAATTTTAGATAGTAAGCCTAGCAAGACATACACCAACAAGAATCTTAATTGAATTTTTATGTGGTTGTAATTAAGGAGGACTATTGGAGAGTACAATTCCGACCACCTTCTAGGTGTCAAAATCATCCATTCAATTGTCCCAGTTTAGTTTCAATTAGTCTAGTTGAGTCGAGTGTCATTTTGGTCAATTATGATTGATGTTTAAAATGTAGTCTTATTTAACTGATTCGTAATATTGAGAAGAGTAATGCTCTACTCCAGGATTTTTTCTCTCCATTCTTTGTCAGAAGCTCCATTATCACTTCCACTTCAAGCGCCATGATCCATCATGTACTTGTTGCACACTAGAAGCAGTGGTTCCTATACTTCCATAGGTTCACATTAGTCACCCTTTACAAATAAAAAAAATATTCCACACATTGAAATTGACAAATTGACAACCTTCAATGAAGTCACTGCAATTGAAGGGGTTGTCATACTAAGAAAAATTTTCTCTACTAAAATTTCGTCCATTTATTTAAAAAAAAATTTCCTTCGACTCACATCCATCCCAAGTTCAAATAAGTAGGTTTTTTGACATAAATATTAGTGAAAGACTCCCTATTTCACCATTATGTGGATGAACCCACGTTGAATTTTTAACCAATGGTCCCAAATTTATATTCTTCTGAATATGCTTCATCTGAGAGAAATCGATAGATGAGCCTTCTCCTTCTGTGTTCTGCCATCTGTAGGAAATCGAAGTGAACAACCAACATGAAAGAGCCACTTAGCTTTGAATCTCTTAGTTGTTTCTTGATTATGATTGCCTTCATTTCTTTCCTATGATCGAATGTGATGTGAATCTCACAAATCTTTGTGATTCACTTTTTCTCTTTCCCTACTCAGTCCTCATCCCGAACTTTCTCTACTTTTTGAGTTTGGTGACTTGTAATTGGGAATACACACCAAGCTTGCATCAATTCATTGAATATGTTCAACACAAATATTGTAATGTTACTTTATCTCTTTAGGGGATTTGTTGTCCACCATCGAGGCTACCTTGTCCCAATGACCTAGAGTGTCTTTGTTGTAGACAACCAAAGCATGTTCAAATTGCTTATTCTATTTCCAAGTCCATATTGTGGATTCATTAACCATTTTAGATTTGGAACTCACACCATCCTTCTAAAAGATGTTAAGTCCAAAGATGAACAATAAACATGCAATTAGAATTAAGTATGTTGTGCATGTATTGTAATTAATCCTTTGCATAAATAGAGTCTCGTGCCATTGACGGTGGAGCAGGCTGAAACATTGAGGTGGTGATTATGTTTGATGACTTTAATTTGAATTTCATTACACAATATCATGACCTCAAATAATATCACTAATGCATACCATCAAGTTTTCAAGCATGATCACCACCTCAACACTTTAAGCCAGCTTCACCATAAATGCCATGAGACTCTAATTATGCGAAGGTTTAATTACAATACATGCATAACATACTCAACTCTAAATATAGCTTTATTGTTCATCTATGTACTTAAAGTCTTTGAGAAGGAAGTTGTTATTTCCAAATCTGAGCAGAAAATGGCTAGAGAATCCACAATTCTAGACTTGGAAACATAATAAGAAATTGGAAGATGCTCTCGTTGTCTAGAAAAAGACAATCCAAAATGTTGGGACAAGGTAGCCTCGATGGTGGAAAACAAATCCCCTAAAGAGGTAAAGGCACATTACAATACTCTTGTTGAAAATACCAATGATCCCAAATTTATATTCTTCTGAATATGCTTCGTATGGGAGAAATCAATAGATGATCCTTCTCCTTCTGTGTTCTACCATTCGTAGGAAATTGAAGTGAAGAGCCAACATGAATATCGGAGAAGGTTTGCTATGAGGAACCAATACGAAATGGGAAAAGGGAAAGTGCAAAGATGCATGATCTTGACATCACATTCGATTGCAAGTAAAAAGTGGCGGCGATCGTAATCATGAAATGGCCCAGAGATTCAAAGTCAAGTGGCTCTTTCACAGTGGCTCTTCACTTCAATTTCCTACGAATTGTAATGTGTAGAAGAAAAATTCTCAGCTATTGATCGTTCTTAGACAAAACATATTCGGAGAAATATCAAATCAATACCATTGGTTAAAGCTTCATCCATCTGAAAATAAAATAAAAAATCTTGAGCTAAAAAAAATAATATATTTTTATTAAAATATTTATTTAATGTATTTTTCTTTGTTACTAATAAAGATAGCATTATAACATTTAAAAAGCAATTCAAAATTTGAATAATATATTTTAAAAATTATTTGAATTTTCTAAATAATATTTCTTATATAAATAAAAAAAATTATAATATGCAACCATATATATCTATATATTATATTAATATATAGCTATATTGTTATTTAATGGACATATCATAAAGAAACCGTTGTGAGTACTTATAAATAAAGAAGAATATGCATACGCATGAAGGGGGTATACCTGTCCATCTATAGGTGAGTGAGGACTATCCACATCAATTTATATGATGTCTTGTGTACAATGATTTTGCAATACAAACATTTTAGTTTAATAAAAATACATATTTTATTAGATTATGAATATTATTTTTGATTGTTTATTACATTATCTTTTATTACAAGAGATTGGGTTTAAAAAAATGAAATTTCCAAATAAGAACATAAAATAATTGGTAATTATAAATTTACATCAATTATAAAAGGATGAATATTAAAATTTAATTTTAAAAATTAAATAAATTTTAAAATTTACGAACCGGTAGTCCTTTTACATTTAGAAAATGAAACATTTTTAAATATAAAAATTAAATAAATAAGTTGAAAAATAATACTTTATTTAATTTAACAACTTTCAATAATAAATATTACTCATTATAAAAGTTGATTACTCATTATATATTTCATAATAGTATTTTTACATTAATTTATTAGTATATAAATTAGGTAAATTGGAAAAGCAATATAATTAGAAAACATATTATTTTTATTAATTTTTATTGGGTAGTTAAAGAAAACATGATTTTCTCATGTTAAATCCACATTTATGAAAACCCATAGTATATACCCATGGTGTTCATGTGGAATATAGTCTATTTAAAAGGGGAAAGCAAATGAGCCTAGATCTATCTTAACTAGGAATCTCGAAGCTACCAAGTACCATGATGGATCAACACTTTTGATATGAAACCCTAGAGTTTGATATATTTGATCCCTTTTAGCACATGGTAGATCCATAGTTAAACTGGATCTAGACTCATAGCTAAAGAAGTCATTCCACTCATATAGCCAAAGAAACACTTCTTCAACCTTTTGAAAAAAGGAAATTATTTATATGATGAAAGAAAGAGAAAGCCTAAATTGTTCATATATATATATATATATATATATATATATATATATATATAATATATATATTATATATATAATATATATATATTATATATATATATATATATATTAGAGAAATAATACATGTAAAATTATAATTATAATGACAAAAGAGGTTTTCACCTCGAGAGATTTGATCCATATTAGTGCTTGATAGATAAAAAGAGCTTTGATGCATCTACAAACAAGTTTTATAACAATAGGTTGAAGTTATAATTAAAAAAATGAAAAAACATAATTTATGACTCACTCTTTGAAATTAAACTAATGAGCTGCAAAACCTACATGACACACATAAAACTAATCTATAAGTATATAATAATATCATAAAAAAATAATCATAGAGAGAACACATGTGATTATTCAAGGCTCGATATCTTGATGCTCAAGTTCAAAACCAAGATGATAAACTTGCTATCATTTACGGTTACATAGATTTAAATGAAAATATTAATACATATTTACTATCATACATTATAATTATAATTATATATATATGTCAAGTCACCAAAGAAGAATATTATCCATAAGATAGTTTCTCAAGAAAAGAAGATCGAAAAAGAAAGAAAACCAGAGGAATCTCGAGGATTCCCTGAGGATTCCCACCCTAACGATCACCGTTAAGAAAATACCAAATCAGAGCATCAGAAATGAGAATTAAATCTCAAACGATCCCATGCCACAGCCCATTCCATCAAATAACTTTTCAAAGAACATAAAATAATTAAATCTCAAATGATCCCATACCACAGCCCATTCCATCAAATAACTTTCAAAGAACATGAAGAAGAGAGAGGAGAGACCGAGTTTTTCAAAGGAAAGAAATAGAGAGGGCTCTACAGGATTCCCCACCCTAATGATCATTGTAAAAAAAGAATACCAAATCACAGAATCAGAAATGAGAATTAAATATCAAACAACCCCATATCAAAACCCATTCCATCAAATAACTTTTCAAAGATCATAAAAGAATTAAATCTCAAATGATCTGATACCACAACCCATTCCATCAAATAACATTTCAAAGAACATAAAGCCCAGACATGAGACAGGAGAGACTGAGTTTTGAGAGTGTATGAGCCTCCATGTTCTTCTCCCAATAGACATGTTGAAAGGAGACTACTAAGAAAGAAGAGATAATTTCCTAATTAGCTAAATCCAATTGCAAAGAACTAGAACCTCAAGAAAGCAACGTTGATTAAATCAACAATCATTAAAAATAAGAATATTATCAATGCCAAATTAGCAAGAGCACTAGAGAGCACCAAAGAACTAGAACCTCAAAAAAGCAACAACCCTGAATCGAGTTGATTGTTGAGATTTTTCTGTTTTAGTCAAAATAGACAAAATCCCAGTGTGTGACAACAATAGAAAATCTGTTGCTAGATTATCTCCAGGTTGTTAGGAGCAAATTAATGCATCCTAAATTTGATGTGAGAGCAGTTAGGTTCTCTCTGCTATAAAATAGGTTGTCATACGGATAGCTGGGTGAGAGTGTGAGAGTTTCATTGATGTAATCTCCTAATTTGATTAATATATTCCTGATGCCTATGTTTGGTGGACGTAGCCCAGATTGGTTGGGTGAACCACGTTAAAATTGTCTTTAATGTGCTTGATTGAATGCTGTGTATTTATTTATTTGCTGTGCACCTGATCCAACAATTGGTATCAGAGCATGTTGGAGGTGTTGTGGATTGCTGTGCGTGGCGTCTTGGAGACTGCGTGCTGTTGCTGCTGCGCGGAAGAGAGCTCAAGAAAGTCTGTGTGCCGCGTCTGCTGGCGTGTGAAGTCGGCTGTGGGAACCTGCATAATTGCTGAATACAGATTACCTGTGTGCGTGGAGCTGGTGCGGTTCTGTACATGCGTGGAACTGTTTATTATTACTGAATCGGTATGTTGAATTGGTGCTATTCAGAACATGCGTGGAGCGGATGCCTGGAGGTGCTGCGTGGAGCACTGTCTGCTGCACTGGAGTATTGCGGTATTAAATGGTATGCACATTCCAACCATTGGATTGATTTAAAAAACAGCGTGGGTATGATTTAAAACTTCCTGGATTTATTTAAAACTCAACGTGGGTTTAATTTAAAAAAAACAGCGTCGGGTTGATTTATAAAGACAGCATGGCGTATGGCTTTTTTTTTTGAAAAATGCGTTGTTATGTATATTATAAACAACGAATTGCATGGGTATGGTTTCTTCAAACAATGTGAATATATATTAAAATGGTGATATAAACAGCGGGATATGTATTTTGGCAAACTGCGTGGGTATAAAGCTTAATAACAATGATATAAAACAACGTTAATATATATTCCAACCGTGATATAAACAGCGTGGATGTGTATTTGAGGATGTTTAATCTGCTGCATTGAGGTATTATTTTATGCTGGCGCGGAGGATTTTGAACTGCAATCTTGAACAGCCACAAGTCAGTGTTTTTTATTTGTTTGTAAAACAAAAGCATACAAAATCATAAGGCAGTTTGTTCTTTGTTGTGTCAAAACAAAGGCAGAAATTTTTTGTGTGAAGTGCAAACGCAGAAATTTTTTGTGTGAAGTGCAAACTAAAGATATTTTTGAGGCATAGGCAATTTTTTTTTAATTTGCTGGTTGGATATTTGGAGATTACTGTGTTTTTTGTTGATACAAATGGCAAAAACTCAAAGTGCCCGATTTGAAATTGAGAAATTCAATGGCAAGAATAATTTTGAGATCTGGAAGGTGAAGATGCACGATCTGCTGGTTCAACAAGGTGTGGAAAAAGCACTGTTGGGGAAAAACAAAAGGCCTCCTTCCATGACGGAGGATGAATGGGATGAGATGGATGATAGAGCTCTGAGCAGAATTCGGTTATGTCTGGCGGACGATGTTTTGTTCAACATTGTGTCAGAGAAAACCGCCGCAGGCCTGTGGTCGAAACTTGAGAAGATCTACATGACGAAATCTTTGACAAATCGAATTCTCCTGAAACGGCAGCTTTATGGTTTGCGGATGAAAGAAGGTACCTCAATTGTTGATCACCTGAATGTTTTTAATACCTTGTTGGTGCAATTAAACAGTCTAGATGTAAAATTTGATTCAGAGGATAAGGCAATAACTCTATTATGTTCTTTGCCTGAATCCTGGGATCATTTTGTTACTTCCATAAGTTTTAGTACATCAGATATCCTTGAGTTTGACGATGTTGTTAGAGCCTTGTTGGTTGAGGAGACGAGGAAGAGGTCGAATGCAGACACCTCGACATCAGAGGTGATGATGGCCAGAGGTCGCTCATGAGGGAGACACTCCGGGGGAAAGCATAGCGACTCTCGTTCAAAGTCCAAAGGAAGGAAGCCAAAGATGAAGTGCTGGCATTGTGGCAAGGCTGGACATCTGAAAAAGGATTGTTGGAAGCGAAAGCAGGCTGATAAAGAGGGCTCTTCGACAGAAAAGAAGGAAGCCAATACCACAGATACAGGTTCAGTTTTAGGTATGAGTGATGAGGTATTGTCTGTTAATGCTTCAAAACATGATCAACATTGGTTGTTAGATTCCGGGGCATCTAACCACATGTGTATACATAAAGATTGGTTTAAAACATATAGATCAATTGATGATGGTGTTGTGTACATGGGTAACGATGTAACATGTAATATTGTTGGGATTGGAAGCATACAACTACAAATGTTTGATGGAACAACAAGAATATTAACCGATGTAAGGCATGTACTAGATTTAAGGAAAAACTTGATTTCATTAGGAGCACTTGATTCAAATGGATATAAAACTGTAATTCAAGGTGGAGTTATGAAAATTTATAAAGGTATCTTACTAGTGATGAAGGCTAAGAAAGTAGGAAATCTATTTTAGTTAGAAGGTAGAACTGGGTCAGATCATGTGTCTGTGTCTGAACATGACAGTAGTTCCATTCACTTATGGCATCAAAGATTGGGGCATATGAGTGAAAGAGGATTGAAAATTTTGGCTGACCGAAAGTTACTTCCTAATCTAAGATCTGGAAAACTAGATTTCTGTAAACATTGTTTGTTTGGTAAACAAAGTAAACAAAAGTTTAAAATAGGCAAACATACTAGTAAAGGTATACTTGATTATATCCATTCAGATGTGTGGGGTCCAGCTCCTACAACTTCATATGGTGGTTCGTCTTATTTTGTATCATTCATTGATGACTTTTCTTGGAAAGTTAGGGTCTACATGTTGAAAAAGAAGTCTGATGTTTTTACAGTTTTCAAGCAGTTTAGAGCATTGGTAGAAAACAACACTAGTAGAACTATAAAATGTTTAAGAACTAACAATGGTGGTGATTTTTCCTCTAAGGAGTTTGACAGCTATTGCAAGGATGCAGGGATCGAGAGACATAAGACCACGGTTTATACTCCTCAGCAGAATGGAGTTGCTGAACGCATGAACAGGACTCTTCTAGAGAGAGCATGGTGTATGCTGAGTAACGCCGGGTTACCGAAGGAGTTGTGGACGGAAGCAGTGGCAACTTCTTGTTATGTGATAAACCGATCTCCATCAACGACAATAGACTGCAAGGTTCCGCAAGAGTTATGGACAGGACACCCTTGTGACTATTCTAAACTCAGAGTGTTTGGTTGTGATGCATATTCTCTAGTGCCTAAACATCAGCGAACTAAATTAGATCCGAAATCAAAAAGGTATGTCTTTGTTGGGTATGGTGATGGAACAAAGGGATTTAGATTGTGGGATCCTACTACCCGCAAAATCATCATCAACAGAGATGTAAGGTTTAATGAATCCTCTCTTATACAGTTAGATGTAGATAGAAGATTGAAACAGGATGATGTATCTGATTTCCAGCATATTCAGTTTGACAGCATTTCTAATGATAGTCATAATGACCATAGTTCAGATTCTAGTCATGAACAGGTTTCAGAATCAGATTATGAATAGGGTTCAGATGGAGGACATGAACAGGTCTCAGATGGCGATCATGAAGAAATTCCTACAGTTGATAGACAACCAATTGTGGAAGCACCAGAAACATTCTTAAGGAGATCTACAAGGATCAAACGCCGTCCGAGAAGGTATGATGATTCAGTTGCTTTGATCGCTAATGATGATGAACCTTTGTGTTATCAGGAAGCTGTAGAAGGTTCAAATAGTGACAAATGGAAAGTAGCCATGAAGGAAGAAATGATGGCCTTGTGTAAAAATGGCACATGGGATCTGGTGGAGCTTCCGAAAGGCAGGAAAACTGTGGGATGCAAGTGGGTGTTCAAGCTGAAACGGGGTGTGAATGATACGGAAGACAGGTACAGAGCTCGGCTGGTTGCAAAAGGGTTTTCTCAGAAAGCTGGCATAGACTTTCATGAGATATTTTCACCAGTGGTTAAAATTGTTTCAATTAGAATTGTGTTAGCATTAGTGGCTTTGCTTGATTTGGAGTTGCAGCAGTTAGATGTTAAGACTGCATTTCTACATGGTGATTTAGATGAGGAAATATATATGGAACAACTGGAAGGGTTTGTTCAGCATCG
>APFE031649963.1:0-12754 GCA_000404065.3 Pinus taeda | reverse complement strand
AGGCTCTGGGCCTAAAAAAGTGGCACAAATCCCAAAGTTGCAGGCATAGCACTAGGAAAATAAAGTCCCTTGAAGCTCCCCTTCCCTTGTTTTGATAGCTTCTGGAGCCTCCCAGATGCATCCTTGTCCATATCAAAGGAGCATATAGGGGTTTTATGTACTAAAAATTTAGTTGGTCTCAGGGGCTAGTTACCTAAGTGGTTGGGATGGATCCTGGGAATTTTGTTACTGATGTGGAAGGTCTAATTGATGTGTTTCACGCATTCTACATACTTAATTGACACATAGGAATTCAAATCATATCATAGTAACTTCTCATCACATGTTTACCCTAGTTGGCCGATTGCTTGGATAGATGTGGGATGAGGGTGTTACCTTATGAGACCCTATGAAACTGTTGAAGATATTCATTAAACAGGTTATGAATTTTTGTTTCAAAGGCATATCTAAACTATGAATTTTGCAAGTGTTTGAAGAATATCAGATGTATTCTCCTTTTTTGGATTAATAAATAAGCTATAGTGATTCCAAATGCATGAAATGTGTAGTACATGATATTTCCTTTGTTTATTTCCATATGTGTTTCTTTTCTCTTAGAAGGTGTGTAATTGTAACTATTGAACTTAATCTCTAAGTCATAGATTCATTATATGATAAACAATGTATGTGATGTGTGAAGTCATATGTTCTTAATATTCACTTTGTGTCCTCTGAATTTTCATTTACATAATCTATTCCATGTTTTCATGTGAAGTTTGGTGCTCAAGATTCTGGTATTAGCCCTCTGCATTAAGTTTCTTTCTTTTATGTTCCTTTTTCAACTATACTACAATAACTAAAATAACTGCATGTTTCTTCAAGTATCCCACTAAATCTGAATGTTAAGTCCTTTAACAGTATATTCAATGCATGCTTATGATTGAATATTCCTTTGGAAGAGAGATATGAACCAATTCTAATTCACCATATGTTTCAAATGTTGAATACTAATGATAAATCCTTCAAACACTCTAAGATGTACTAGGCACTGACCTCTTTCATCCTAGAGATTCTTTAGGAGTGACAACACCTTATGGTGTCATTGCTGGGGAATGAACATGAATATTTTTCCTGGGTAAGACATTTATACATTCCTTCTATTAGGTGAGTAGAGGAAGTGTGGGTTGACATCTCTCACCTATGCGACTCCATTGTAAATACTTGTTGTTGGCCATCCTGACTTTGAGGACACCTCATACTCGCTCTAATACTTCACAATAGAAAACTCCCCTTGTATTTGTCCTAGAGAGAATTGTCTCTAGAGTAATTTGGAAAGATTGAACCCCCAGAACTCCATATCCTATGATCTTAGCCCCTAAAGAATCAACTTCTAGCTTAGAAAAGGCCGAGATAAAATATCTTGAGTCTTCATCTAAAGTTTTGAAGTATTTAGAAGAATTTTTTTCCTCCACTAGGCTCTTTCATTTCAAAACTTGAAGATGAAGAGACCTCCATTAGTTCCCTATTGTTCATGTTTCCTACATATCCAGAAGTTGAAAAAAATCAAGGATATTATTATCTCAGCTTGTCTCATATCCCTACTAACACTTCATTCCATGTCCAACTAGGTATTGTTCAAATAGTTAAACTAGGCCCTATTGTAAATATTTTCCAACCTCTATTGAAAAATATGGTTGTCCCTGGATTACTACTTAAAAAATAAGCCCCACTTAACTTGCAGTAGCATATGTATGGAATGCCTCGTGATTATATTAAGCTCTTGCCAAGATTCATTGTGGAGGATGATATTTCATCCCAAAAGCACGTAGAATTCTTATGTGCATTTGCTAAGAACTTAAATGTAGAGCATCGTGATGTAGTCATAAGACTATTCATTCAATATCTAGATGGGGAAGCCATAAAATGGTTCAAAACCGACAAATGCTTCAATGAATACCTGGGAGGATCTGGAGAACTCTTTCATGTAGAAATGGGGAGAAAATGAAGACCATGGGTACATCCTCACCAAGTTCAATGCAATAAAGGAAAAACATAACGAGGATGTCTCAAAATTTATATAAAGGTTTAATAAACTATATAAAAATATCCTTGCTGAGATTAAACCTCCATAGAAAACTGGTAAAGTGGTCTTTGTTAGAGCCTTTGAGCCAGACTTTGGGTTCACCATCATGGAAAGGAAACCTGGCACACTAGATCACATCTAGACTAATTCTCTCGAAGTTGAAGCAATATTTTCATCCACTAGAAAGTGGAAAGGAAGGGGAGAACATGCTAAGGGAAGAAGGGGAAAGGAAGAAGCTATCTACTCTAGCCAAGTAAAATAAAAGAACAAAAGTTAGATAATATCTAAAAATTAATTAGAAATTTGTCAAATAAACTTCTAAATTTGGAGTTGGAGAGAAAAACCCTCCTCAACAAGTTCAACAAGGTCCTAATAGGAACTTTAACCCCGAGTATAGGAATCCTTCTTTGCAACTCCTGCAAAGTGAAAGGAAGGATCAACAAGACCAAATACAACCCCCTTTGTATATGGAAGATGAACTTGAAGAAAATGTTGAAGATGCTATAAAAGTGAAAGAAAACAAATTATCTTATTTTTCAAAGGGACAAAATTGCATAGAAGCATAGGAAGGAGAAGGGGAGGATCTGAATGTCCCTTTGGATGATGAAGAGATAGACACCTACTATAAATAATTTGTTGATTTCATGCAAGCCCGGTTGCATAGGAAATATGACTTGAGATCAATAAAAAATTCCAAGATGCAAGATAAAAATGAAGAGATTCCCAACTTGTTTCCCCAACACTAACTGATAGAGGGAATAAACCAGTCAACCCTATCCCACCGACTAAAGTAGAGTCCTCCCATCCTACTCACCCTATTTCTAAAGTTCCAAATATAGGGAAAAAAATATTCCAAAAAAATAAAATGAATAAAGTAAGTAGTGAACCAGTTGATTCAATCAAAATTGATAGGAATCATTCTATTTTTAGCCTATAAAAAGAGATAGAAAAAGTCAAGATATCTATCCTTTGACTAAATTTTGAAAAAACCCATTTATAAAGCACAAGTTTCTCATTTCATGGACCTATCTGCGATTACCCCACTTCAAGATAGTCTTAACTTGCAAGAAGAAAGGTTCATGGTTATGTTTGGTCCACATTTAGAGGAGAAAGACCCTTTCACTTCTCCATTCTATGTCACTCTAGTGATGCATGATTTATTATTGCATAATTGTATGCTTGACTTAGGAGTTTCTCACAATTTAATGCCACTATCTATAATGGAACAATTAGGTCTATGGATAACAAAACCATACAAATATTTATATTCCTTTTAATATGAAAGAGTAATGTGTTTAAGTATGATCAAAATCTAGTGGTTAATTTGGCTCAAATCCCATTGAAGAGTGTGGTGATGGACATTGTAGATGTTGACATCCCTGTAAGATTGGTATGCTCCTATCCAGGTCTTGAGGGATGAGATTTAGAGGACTTATCAAGATTGATCTAACATATTCTACCATTCCATTGTTTGGTGGAGAAGAGTGCAATTTATACAAAGAGTCCAAATTTGTAATGATAGTAATTAAAGTCATTTGTTCAAACAATTCTCCTGTGTATGGTTAGGAAAGCAATTTTTCTTGTCTTTTGTTGAAAGAGGATTATCAATTCATGGAAGATACCCAAATAGAATCTTTCGTTTAGATGAGTAACGAACAACTAGAGTATGTTCATATTTGGAAATTGTATTTTGATGGTACTTATTCTAGGGAAGGGAATGGAATTAGTCTGTTTTTGGTATCCCCAGAGGGTAACGTTGTCCCCTTCTCATTCAAACTAGAGTTTAATGCTACAAACAATATTGATATGATGCATTGTTGTTAGGGTTGCAAGATGATAAGAACCTCAATATTGAGTGCTTAGTAGTATACAATAGTTATAATATGGTGGTGAATAAAGTTAGGAATGAATATCAAACCAAGAACCCAAGATTGAAGTCCTACAGAAATGAGATATGGGATCTAGTCGAAAATGTTTTCTTGGCATTTAATATTTAGCTTTAGCCCAGGGAGAAAATAGGATGGTCGATTCCTTAGAAATTTTTGCCAGTAAATTTAAACCTCCTCAAAACCCCTTGCTCGAGTATGAAATTGAGGTCAGGTACAAACCCTCAATACTAGAAAATGTGAAATATTGGGAGTTTTTTTAGGATGAGGAACAAAACAAGCAGAAGATGAAGAAAAGGAAAAACCAATTGCATTGTTCAGTTAGGTGATAAGGGATGCATAATTTAAATATAATATTATGGGAAAATAGATCTACGCTTTAGTCAAGGCTCTGAAATATTTTCGAATTTATATTTTTCAATCTAGGATAATTGCTTATATCCCTACATTTGTTGTAAAAGACATCCTCACATAGGGAGAAAATAAAGGAAAGAGAGGTAGATGAATTTACAAGATCCAAGAGTATGACATGGATATCAAGCCTACCAAATTGATAAATGGAAAAGGGTTGGCCAAATTTTATCAAAATCAAATTCCCGAGCTCTAGGTATAAACCTCTTGGTAGACAAGCCATAATCAAATTTGCAATGTGAGCAAGGAGATATTAACAAGGCAACACAAAAAATTCAAATGAAATATCTGGTTTCTAACTGGTGTAAAATTGTGGTTAATTATGGTAAAATACGGAGCTCTAAGGCTGCAATCTTATGATTTTTTCATTTCCAATGGCCAACTATACTAAAAGTACCTTGTGGGGATCTTGCAGTTATGTTTGGTGGAAGAAGAGGTTCCCAAGGTCATAGATGAGTTTCATAGATGTGTTTGTGAGGGACATTATACTTGGAAGGTTATGAATCACAAAATTTTAAAAGATGGCTTCTATTTTCCAAAGCTATTTAGGGATGTAAATGCACAATTCAGATCCTATAAAAAGTGGCAAGCTTTTGGTGGAAAACATAAACTAGAACCCCTCTCGTTAATCCCTGTTTTGGTAGACGAACCAATTAAGCAGTGGGTACTAGATTTTATTGGGGAGATCCATCCATCATCCAATGGGAATAAAAAATGGACACTCACAACAAAAAATTACTTCCAAAGGTGGGTAGAGGCCATCCCTGCCAAGAATGCAACTAATAGAGTGGTTATCAAGTTTATGGAGGAGAACATTCCAGCCCGCTTTGGTTGTCCAAGAAAAAATGTCACTGATAATGCACATGTATTTAAATCAACAAAATTGATCAGTTTCTGTCAATATTATAATTTTATCCGGTTACACACTACTACTTATTACCCATAGGGGAATAACTTAGCAGAGTCATCCAAAAAGACCTTAGTCAAAATTCCTTAGAATACCCTAACACAAAATCAGAAAAAATGGGACTCTCAACTTAAGTTTTGATTGTGGGATAATAAAGTTACTACTAAGAGGTCAACTGGAAAATCCCCATTTGAGTTTTTATATGGGACTACTATAGTTTTCACTACCAAACTGGCTATGCCAGTGGCAAAACTCGTACGGGATGTAGAGGAGGATCCAAATCCTCTAACTAGGAGAATAAATCCATTGTTGGAATTGCAAGAAAGCAAGGGACAAGTAATGCAAAGTATGATCAAATATCAAGGATAAGATGAAGCCTATATTTGAAAGGAAGGTTGAGGACATGATTTTTTAGCTAGGTGACCTCATTCTTAGATGGGATGTTAGGAGACAAGACAAAGGAAAGGATGGGGAATTTGATTCCCTATGGTTTGGAACTTTTAAGGTAGTTGAAGCCAAAGGGAACAATACATTTCTAATAGAGAACCTGGATGGTGAAGTTTTTGAGCTACATGTAAATAGGCAATTCCTCAAGCACAACTTCCAACATTAAATAATCTCACCTTCATCCATTGTAAATATCAGTGAGCCATTGTAAATACTAGAGTGATCATTTTATTTTTATTTTCTTTTCTATGTCTGAACTAGTTTGAATCCATACCCAAGTTTAAGGAACTACTATGTAGGTTCTCAATGCCTCACTTGCAAGGCACTATCCCCAATTAGAGCTGATGTTTTACCCTCCTCGTCATCCCTTTTATTATTTCATATAGAAAGGGATATTTTTTCTTGTATACAGGGAAGGATTGAAAACTCTAAAAAAATAAAATGTGATTAAAATGCAGTGCAAGGCCAAGGCATAATTAAGGAGGAATTTGAAGAAGAGATCATTACGACTAGTGAAAATATTGAAGTAATTTTTCTAGAAAAATAGGATCTCAAAGACCACATCCAACACATTCTTCCAAAAAGTGCTTTAGAAGAGCTTTCTAGTGGTATGCAAAAGTTTGAAAATGGCCTCCCAAATTGTGAGATAGAACTAATCAAAGTTGGTGACCAAAACTCAAATATTGTAGAACTAAAAGGTGTTTGGGTGAGCCTTTGGCATGTAGACAAAGTTGGCTTAAATTGAAAATATAGTGGAAAGGATGGTGGAGCCTCACACAAAGCTTTGAGCAGATATGGACAACACATTATCAATGAAAAGCAACTTTATTGGCCATAGGTGGAACTCACTTGGCAGGTTTACCCCAATGGAGTTATCCCGATGGAGTGTTAAGAGTGAAAGAAATAAAGTGTTAGGATGTTCTAAGTGGGTGTGGTCCACCCAGCAGATTTATCCCAGTGGGATGTTAAGCGTCAATAAAGATTAATAACGTTAAGTGTCAAGAGTGGGGGAATGGGATGATGTCATCCCAATGATGTTTCCCTAATGAATGCATCCCAGAGGACCCATAGGTGGTGTGGAAACAAAGTGTCAGGAGGTAACCGAGTGGGCAACATCCACGGGCTGTAACACCTTGAAGGAAACATACAGGGCACAAAAGGGTAGCTCTATGGTGGAACATAACGGGTGGATCCCACCCAGTTGTGATAGCCAAAAATTATACCTTGTCAGATTAAAGTAAGCTCCCAAAGAATATCACTAGGATATGGGCCTTAGGACACAGTGGTAGTGGGAAGAGTGAAAACCAATAAACAAAGGGCTAGGCAGACCCTATCAGCCAGCTCATCCCAAAGGGATATCCTGGAAGGAAAATAGAAGAAAAAAATCAAGAAAATGTGAAAAAGGTAAATATAGAGGGAAGGGGGTCCATCTCCACGATGAATGAAAAAATTAATTAATGAGTAGTTTAGGAAACAAAACGCCATCAGTTTCACACCTGCTAAGTCCTGGAAGAATTTTCAGTGGGGTAACTACTGCAGTACTTAATCCACAACTACCCCAAGGAAAGTCATAGTAAAATAGTGAATAATGTAGATTAATGATCAGGATTGATCACAGGGGTGTTAGGCCTCACCCCCGACCTTGTTCATTCACCCCACTAGATTACGGGGCCACACCCACCACCAACACGCTAACACAATAGCAACATTAGCATGCAAGCATGATTTTTGCACTAACAAGGGCGTCCCCCCTCCACTTCTCGTCCAATCCCATGGCTCTATGTGTCCTTCCCAAACTTCTCGACACCATCTCTCAATCCATGTGTCACTCCACAATGTTCTCAGCTTATAAAACAATCTCATGCTAGCCATTGGAGTTCAAATTTTTCTCTCGTCAACATATTCCTCCTATCGCTCTCCTTTGCTCAACCCTATTCGACCTACCAACTAAGTGCCGAGCACCTCCAGTACCACCAGATCTAGTTTCTTCTAGCCTACTAGATAACCCATAATCCCCCCACCATTTCATCATTTCTTCATGTTAAAAATGAAAAAACTAGTGCCAAAGACCCCCAAGTCCTAGGAAATGAAACCCTTCAGTCATACTAAGGCTTCCATCGATAAAGAAAATGAAAGCTAAGACCCAGTGTACTCTTACAACTTACAAACCTATGCTTTAGCCTATATGACCAATACTTGCTAAATGAGGACCCATTATGTGTCATAAAGTCAAGATTGTATCACCAAGTCAACCCCACAGTGTACCATTTCCCAGAGTTCCTCTCTTGGTTTGCAGCTAGTTACATCAAAGAGAAGAACTACTTTGTATCCTTGACCGAAGAGAATATTATGGAAGTCATGCCAAAATTGATCCAAAAAGACCTCCTATCCACAAAATATTCCAAGCCTGAGAGGTTTATAGAGGCTACTCTCTTTTATACTTACAATGGTTTCTCAGATGGAGCACAACAAACTTTCCTCCAACTAATTCTAACACCTAGTAATCAATCTCTCCCCAGTCCTGATAGGATCCCTATTTCTATGTTTTCAGAGGAAGTATAACCCATTTTGACTATTATTTCCCTACTTTTTGGAGAAGAAGAAACAACTAATGTTACTTGTTTAGTCAATTTAGTGTCCTAAATTGCTTGCATAAATTATCAACCGAGGTTTGTAAACTGATGAAGTGTGGTGCATTATATGTGCTTAGTTAACCTTTCTCTTACTTCATTGTTTTGTATTTTATGTTTTTTTTGGGGGTTTCTGTTCTTTGATGTCTAAGAATGTACAACCTGATGAGAAAATTTAAGTGGATCTAATGAATTTTAAAGGAATGGAAATGTTCCTAAGTTAATCTAATTTCCTAAAAATGGACCAAGAACTGTTGACTAGTTAGAACCTAATAAGAAAACAGAGAATCTATCTTATCTTATCATTAGTCCTAATCCATGGATCTATTTCTTAAAACCAAGATTGTTATTGATGCAGAAGTTAACTCAGTAATTGCATTCATTAAACATTCAACCATTCAATTTTGGAATATGATTAAATCAATCTCCTTGAAATGATTTTTTGGAATATCAGTGATGCAACTAAGTAAAGGTATAAAAGCAAAAAGGTAAAAGCATGTAAAACTAACAATGGAATGAGTAAATTTAATCACTGTATGAATTAGACATTTAACCATTTAGTTTAGGATCATCATCATCATGAAATGGCTTTTGAAAACATCCATTAACATAGTTAATTGATAATTCTATTCTAAAATAATGAATGACAAAATAGTAAGAAAACTAAGCAGTTGTGTATTCTTATTGATTCAATCTTAATTCAGTTTGGAAACAAAGACATTTTTCTCCACAAAATATCTTAGAACAATAAGGCTGCACAATTGTGATTTTATCCTTACACTATTGGTTAAAAAATGAAATAAAATATCATTCTAAATTAGAAAATAGATTTTTTGAAAACAGAGTAATAGAAATTAAACTGAAAACAACAAATGAAAAACCTCCTTAAGTGCATGGGTCCTCTGCAACTAATGTGGTTGGAATGCTAGCTAGTTAAGGATGCACTTTAAATGATCATTGACAACACAAATTTTTTATTATGAACAAAATGAAGTCTGAATACAGAGTATCAACAAAAATCTTGAACTTAACGTAATTCCTTCTAACTTCTAACCACTTCTCGGTTCCATGCAACCGATATTTATAGGAAAATAACATAATTGTTTATGAGAAAAACTTGCTCAAGGTGGCTTAATTTGAATTGTAATAGGACTGTTTAAACTTCTGATCAGCTATAGGTGGCTAATTCGAATTAAATCTTCAACAGAACTGTTAGACTCTTGATTAGCTACGAAAGAGCAAATTAAGAGTCCTACTACTTCTACAAAATGTATTTTGAGTCCATCTTTGACCATGACCTTAGACTTGCTTTTCTGTTGATCTGGATCAAGTGAGTAGGATAGAATCCATGTGGAGATGATTCTAGAAATTCCCATGTGGCCTAGTTCTTCATTTGACACCTGGAACTTGCCAAACCATGAGAGTAGCTATGAAATCCACAGTTAGCTGCAGAATAGGCTACGTTCTGTAGCTAAATTTCAAAAATCTATTCAAATAGCAAGAACATAAAAGTATAATATGGTGATCATTTTAATGCTTTCCCTAAGACAAAACCTAACATTTATCATTGATTGGGTCTGTAGTCTTATGAGAAATTGAGAGAAAAAGGTGAGAAAAAAATGTTAAGGAGAGGGTAGTTCTGAGGTTCAACATACCCCCACTACAAAATCATAAGACTAATTCATTTTCACAAAATGTGAGTTCTTCCTCCCTAATGCATTTTCTCAGACACCTCTGCTACATCCAATTTCCTTCTTTTTCTCTTATTTGAAGTGACTATCATTCTAGGTTTTCTCATAAGAAGCCTGTTAGATACCTATACCAATAGGTTTCATATTTCATGATTGGCAAAATAAGTGCCAAATATGATCCATTCTTGGCTGCCACAAAGGTTCCATATTTACAAGAAAAGAAGGTGTATATAGGTCTGCATTTTCACAAAAGTTTATGGATGACCCAACAGTCTAATCTGGATCATGCCATGTTTTCAATTTATGTTGTAGAAATAGAGAAAGAAATCTGTCCAAACTGTTTAATCTTGGCAGATTAGTAACCAGGTAGAGAAACTAAGGTGCCCAACTGTTTAATCTGGGGCCTTGGAAGGAATAAGGGTAGTATCAGATAGGAAATGAAAGCAAAAAAGCCAATGGAAAAGAAAAGGGCACACAAAGGGTTTGCAAGTCCAAGTGCACCCTCTAAGAAGGAATAAAAAATGTTAGGAGAACTAGTTGGGTAGGTAGATGGGTTTGCAGAAGTGGTGTCTCTTTCAAGACCAAAGTTGCTGAAACATCTGCAAGAAAAGCAACACACTGGAGCATGACTAACTTCCTTGTTTTCATTTGTACATCACTCATTACTAACACCCCTTCCCCAGCTGTACAGAGCACAGAAGTTTATATCTTTGTCATATTCTTATGGCCTTAAAAGCCACATTTCTTGTGCAAAAATCTTTTCATTTTGATCTACTCTCTATTCCAAGTCATTTTCAAAGAAAACTTGGATATACTGGTCCTTATCCATATGTTCCCTCCGCATTGATAACTAACTCTACTATTTTAGCTCCCTATACTCCACTATCCCTATTATTATAAACACTATGGTGTATAAACCCCATAATGTATAAGTATCCCCTCCTTGGCACTATAGCCATAATGTTCACTTCCTGGGAATTGAATTAACACCTGGTTAAGGTCAAGAACCCATGTTCCACCTTTTTCTCCATCTCAATCCATTTTCTTACCCAATTGCTCCATTTTTGCCTAAAAGGAAACCTTGAAGAGCACTCTTTAATCCCTTAAAACCATCCAAGGGTAGAAACATTATGAAAATATATTTATCTTGCCTTATCCCAAGGTCGGGAGCCAGTTTTTCGGTTTTTGCTGTATAAATTCCATCGGACCCCTCTTTCCTATAGTTCTACTTTCATAAAATTTTACATGCAAAAATCGCACAAACTCCGCAATTTGCACCATTTTCTAATGTTGGTCGACCGAATTATATTTTGCAAATAAAACTATAAAAATCATTGAAAATTATTCGTCTCATGGAGGGTCCCGCCGTTGCGTTTGCCGAGAAATATAATTGTTTAAGGCCCGCCCACTCAC
Source organism: Pinus taeda (assembly GCA_000404065.3). Classification (NCBI taxonomy): domain Eukaryota; kingdom Viridiplantae; phylum Streptophyta; class Pinopsida; order Pinales; family Pinaceae; genus Pinus; species Pinus taeda. The sequence continues at coordinate 1,307 of APFE031649963.1, read as the reverse complement.
TGTTACAGCCCGTGCAACTAATGCGCCCGATGACCGTCCAATGGTGGCCTTCCCAGATCTACGGTTGGCATCGATTTCGGGAAAACCCAACGTATGACAGTTAACAGAAGCTGAAGTTATTACCCGTGCAGCTCTGTCACCCGACAACCGTCAGATCGCGCGCCTGCGGATCAACGGCTCACATCCATATCGGAGGACCCGTGACGTCCGACAGATACCTTCCGATATCTGTCAGACGCTTGCGTCACGCGGGGACAGATGTCGCGTCCAAGTGCCATCGGAGCCCCCTCTGACAGATTCCTTGCCGTGCAGGAGGGGGCCCGATATGATGACACCTGTCCTGCCCACGTCCCCGTCCTGCTGCCGCGCACGTCATCACCACGTCTGCCCACCTCCTCCCTCATTCGCCCACCTGGCCGCCACCTCATCGCCCCCGTGGACCAGTCTTTGGCCGCCACGTCACCCGATGACGTCCTGCTGACGTCATCCAACCCGGTCCCCCATGCTGACATCATGCTGACGTCATCCAAAAAGCGCGCCAATAAAGGAAAAAAGCCATATTTTCGCCGTTTTTTCGCAATTTTGTCATTTTTCTGGGAAAAGCACTGCTCCGCTGTCTACATGCATTCCACGACGACCGTTCAATCAGCCAGCCCACGACCATTTTCAAAGAGTCCAGAGCGCCAACCCAGCTGCTGCTTCATCCCAAGCCATTGTTTAAACAGGTATTTCACACTTCGTCTTCTCTCGAGCTGGTTTTCATGATTTCTGGTAAAATCCACCATAAACAGGCATTAGAGTGAAATTCGATCGGTAAACTAACTACATCCTACCTTTGTCAAACCCTTTAAGATTGAATTGCTGGCAGAAACCTTCTTTAGCTTCAAACATTGTCAAAAACCCTACCCTGTTCGCGCAATCGTGAACTCACTGCATTGTTCCCAAAATTGTCCAAGGAGGTCTGCCACTCTGCATAAAGACCTGCTCAGGAAGCTCAGCACCGTTATATTTCACTGTGTACCAATCCTATTACCTTCGGTCCCTCTCAATTCCAGTGTATCAGTTAGCAGACCCGGCATTTCAAGAAATACTTGGATTAGACATGGAAACCCCTGCAGTCCTTAATGTCACTCCTTTGAATGCTCCTCAGAGAGAGCTAGACTGGCAAGATTTGGCAGACCTAGACTACCAAATCTCGGAAGACTGTCGATCCAGATGTACATTTCATATTCACCTGTTAAATGAGCTCAGGGCTAGGCACAGAGATGGAACAGACATCCTAGGCATTTGGGAGTCTTCACTCCCAA
>APFE031649947.1:53737-74480 GCA_000404065.3 Pinus taeda | reverse complement strand
AATAAGAGTGGAACCATAATGATAGTCGTCTATTAATGAATAATAGGCAGAGAAAGATACAACCAAGGTTCTGACGTTGAACCTATTCTCTAGCTGGGCGAGCAGCTATGTATGCCTTGCAATAAACCTTCTCTCTCTCAAGATTCTGGCAGCATAACCTCCCTATGCTTCAAGACTCTTACTATCACTCCAGACAAGCGTAATCACAACTAGCATTACTCCAGAACTAGCTTGTCTAATGCATGAGGACAAACTTTTATAAATGGAGAAGGGAGGAAGATTCAATGCACCAGGACGCCCATTATGGATCAACATTATCTCCGAAAAGCTACTGAGGATAGATGTCAAGGATAGATGATGACTCTCGACCTGTATCAGATGGATTTTTTCCCTCAAAAGACTTCATGATCTGAAAGGAAAAAACATATGAGTGCGCGTTTGCCAAAAATCATTACCAAACTTAGTTGGTGCGAGTGTTGTTCTAGGACTGAGCGCCAACGGGTGCACCCCTTTTTGAGGATCTCAGTGATTGGTGCGGATAAGACACTGTGTACCTGCGCCAATGGAAAGAGGGCACTTTTCAGGGATAATTTGCAGAAGGTGTCTTCAGGGAACATGAAGTACATACTCAGGGGAACATAATGCAAGTGTTTTTAGGCTATGTCACTGCTCACAGGTCCCGGAATGTATCCTCCAATGTACGAAAACAGGGGTAATAGGGACGGTGACCAATGGTGACAAATTACTATGTAACACAACCCAACCCAAACCCAAATAACAAACTGGTTCAATCTATTCAAATAATTGAAACACCAGAACTACAAACTGATCTAAGGGAATGCAATGACCTTCAATTAAGGTCTAGACGCATTATAAAAACTGAGGGAGAACAAAATGTCCAAGTTGAAAATCAGTTACCTATAGAACAACCATTACAAGAAGAAGTTATGGCTAGAAAATAGACTCACGATCAAGCAACCACATCTTCTCCCCCATTCCCAGAATGATTAATTATACCACGACCTATAGAACATCTTGATTTTGATATTCTGGGAGAACTTAAGAACCTATACATAAAAATCCCACTCCTCCAAGCCATCCAAGATATCCCCATATATGCAAAGACCATCAAAGAGCTATGTATAAAAAAACCAAGGAGGAGAATAACAAATAACCCAACAGTCCAAGTAGTTGGTACCTTATCTAACCTGTTATCAGGAAAAGAAGCACCCGTCAAATATGAAGGCTAGGAAATCCAATAGTAACAATGCAAATCAATGGACAAACCTTTTCAAATTCCTTAGTTGATTTAGGGGTTGCAATTAATATCTTAACAACTAACACTTGTCAAAAACTGGTCATTACATCAGTAGAACCAACTTCCACTTTATTAGAAATGGCTAACCGACTGGTGGTTAGGCCAGAAGGCACACTACATGATGTCATGGTATCCATTGATTCTTGGGAATATCCTGCCGACTTTCCGATAATAAACCCCAAAAACCTACTTGATGGAGACCCATTAATTTTAGGCAGACCTTGGCTTGCAACCGTTGATGCTTACATTGGCTGCCGACAAGGCAGTATGACAATAACTAGAGGGGCTAATATAAAAAATCTAGCCTTATACCCTCCATCCCAGCCAAGTGTCACAATAATAAAAACTAACAAACATCCTGTATCATACCTCACTGAAAATATTAGATCCCCATTAACTACAGAAGATGCCCTCGATTTCAAAAATCAAATAGAAGATGATGTTATTAACAACTTTATTAACCAAGCTGAATCTAGATCCTGCATACAATGTCACATGATAGAGGCAGCATTTGATAATGAATTGGAAGAAGATCCTCTCAAAGACACTCAGGACCAAACGATACCTACTACCTCTGTTTCAAATAGCAAAACTGTAGAGATTGAGCCAAGAAAATCTTTAAACATTAATAGTAACCTGACTCCTGAACAAGAAGAGAAACAAATTGAACTACTGAGAAAATACAAGGAAGCATTTGCATGGGATTATCTGGATATGAAGGGAATCGATCCCCAGTTATGTACACACCACATTTATACAGAAAAGGATGCAAGACCTATTGGCCAACACCAAAGAAGACTTAACCCTCATCTAAAAGACATTGTGAAAGCTGAACTACAAAAACTTTTAGATGTAAACTTTATTTATCCTATCTTTGATAGCAAATGGGTCTCTCCACTTGTAGTGCTGCCAAATAAGAATGGGAAGTGGAGGATTTGTGTAGATTACAGAGAATTAAATAAAGCGACATAGAAAGACCACTTTCCCCTGCCATTCATTAACCAGGTATTATATACATTAGCAAGAAAGAAGTTATTTTCTTTCTTGGATGGATTCAATGGATACAATCAGATTCAGATTGCCCCTAAAGACCAAGACAAAATTACTTTTACCTGTCCTTGGGGTACATTTGCCTATAGAGTTTTACCCTTTGGCCTATGCAATGCCCCTGCCACATTTCAAAGGGCTATCCTCAACATCTTTTCAGATTTAATAAATGAAGGGCTCGAATTATATATGGATGATTTCACATCATACGGAAATGATTTCGACCCAACACTAGACACATTGGAAAAGGTGTTGCAACGATGTATCATTACCAGGCTCTGCCTCAGCCATGAAAAATGCTATATGATGATGACTGAAGGCCTCATCCTAGGTCATTATATCTCAGCAGCTGGATACAGGTAGATCCGACCAAAATTCAAATAATTTTGTTAATACCTACTCCTACCACACAGACAGAGGTACACAATTTTCTTGGATTTTCTGGTTATTATAGAAGATTTATAGAACATTTTTCTCACATTGCTGCACCTCTATACGTGTTAATAGGGAATGTTGACTTTGTTTGGATAGATAAATGTGACCGTGCTTTTGAGGATCTGAAAAAGCTTGTGTCAACAACCCTAGTACTCAGAGGTCCAAATTGGGACCTGCCATTTCAAATTTCATCAGATGCTTTAGACATAACTATTGGAGCAGTCCTTGGGCAGGAAGAAGATGAAAAACCATATGCAATTTATTATATTAGCAAGAATTTTTCTCCTGTTGAGTTGAACTATACGGTTACTGAAAAAGAATTTTTAGCTGTAATACATGTTGTAAATAAATTTAGGCATTACATCACTGGATATCCTGTTGTTTTATATACAGATCACTCTGCCATAAAATATTTAGCAAATAAACCGATTACAAATGGTAGAGTAACAATATGGCTGATTTTATTACAGGAATTCGACATCACCATAAAAGACCGACCTGGAAAAGAAAATCCTGTAGCTGACTTTCTCTCACGAATGCCAAAACCAGTGGATGCAGCAGTGGTCAAAGATCAATTTCTAGATGAAAATTTATTCATTGTTACTGTCAAAACACCCTGGTATGCTAATGCTGCGAATTATTTAGCAGTAGGGAAATTACCAAAACATTTGACTCCCAATGAATGAAAGCAGATTGTCTAGTGTAGTACCTGATTTTCTTGGATTAGGGGCTACCTATTTCATACAAGAGAAGACATACAAATTAGAAGATGCATCAATGAAGATGAGATTTTTGACATTTTGAATGCCTGTCACGACAGACCATGTGGTGGACATTTCACAGATCGATGAACTGGTCACAAAGTTCTGCAAACAGGGTACTATTGGCCCACAATCTTCAAAGATGCAAAGAAAGTTTTTCAAGCTTGTGATAGTTGTCAAAGAGCAGGACGCCCTGGATAGTCTGATGAAATGCCTCTGAACCCATAGCTAGTCATTGAACCATTCAAATGATGGGTGCTCGACTTTTTTGGTCCGGTCAATCCATCATCAAACCAGAAAACATATATTTTGGTAGCAACAGAATATGCCACCAAATGGGTTGAAGCAGAGGCATTGCCAAGAGCTATAGAGGATTCCATCATTCAATTCCTTTTCCACATATTTGTGCGATATGGCCTCCCAAGAGACATAATCACGGATGGAGGACCACAATTTGCTGGTAATAAAATTACTGCAACATTGAAAAACTATCATATTCAGCATAAAATTACCTCTTCTTACCACCCACAGGCAAATGGCCAAGTAGAGAGCACGAACAAAGTAATAGAAGAAATAATGACAAGAGCCATTGTGTCACACATATGCGATTGGGCTACAAGATTGTCGGAAGCCTTGTGGGCATACATAACAACATGGAGAAGCACTACTGGTTATTCACCATATCAGCTAGTATTTGGAAAGGAACCCATCTTTCCAATAGAATTCGAAATATAGACCTTGAGAACAGCACAAGTAGTCCATCTAGATTTAACCGAGGCTTAGATTAATAGACTATAGTAGATTAACGAGCTGGATGAAATCAGGCTTTCCGCTCTTCAGCACACCGCATTAATCCAACAACAGAGAGCCAAATGCATGATGCCCTCATCAAACAGAGAGTCTTCCATAAAGGAGATTGGGTGCTCCTATACGATTCCAGGTTTCAGGATTTCCTGGGGAAACTTCAGACTCATTGGCTGGGACCATACGAAATCCAGAAGGTACATGATAATGGCATCATTACTTTAACCACCATAGATGGATCTGGACATACCTTTAAGGCAAACGCCCACCGAGTTTGATTGTACCGCAAACCACTTACTCGGGAATCCTTCTACCAACAACTCCGCGAAGACTCAGACATGCAGATTCTGGTTGAGGAAGAGAACTCTCCCTCACCTTTGGTTCATTAAGTAATTTGATTGCTTTTACATTTTGTATATAATTCTTTTGTTTGTTTGTGTAAATTTCTTTCTGTACATATTTCTGCATTTCTGCAACTTTTACATTTTGCTGTTCCTTTTGGATGGAACAATGTTTTCACCATTTTGCTGTTCTTTTCTGAAGGAACAACACTTTTGCATTTTGCTGTTCCTTTTCGAAGGAACAACACTTTTGCATTTTGCTGTTCCTTTCCGAAGGAACAACATTTCCACCGTTTTGCTGTTCCTTTCCGAAGGAACAACACTTTCACGTTTTGCTATCCCTTTCTGAAGGAACAACATTTCTGCATTTTTGTTGTTCTTTTCTGAAGGAACAACACTTTCGCCTTTCGGCTATTCCTTTCTGAAGGAACAACGCTTTTACTTTTGGTTGTTCCTTTCCGAAGGAACAACACTTCTGCATTTTTGTTGTTCCTTTCCGAGCGAACAACACTTTCATTTTTCTGCCGTTCCTTTCTGAAGGAATAGCACTTTCATTATTCTGTTGTTCCTTTCTGAAGGAACAACACTTTCATTTTCTGTTGTTCCTTTCCAAAGGAACAACACTTTCGTTTTCTGTTGTTCCTTTCCAAAGGAACAACACTTTCATTTTTTTGCTGTTCCTTTCCAAAGGAACATCATTTTCACATTTTTTTTGTTTGTGCTTGTTTCGAGCATGTTTTTCCTTTTGCTTGTGGTTTTGTGTACAATAGTTGTTCTATCTTAAGAATAGCATTTTTAGAGTGCATTTTCTTCTTTATGTGTTTTACCATTTAGATCATTTTTGCTAGTCATGGTCATTTAAAGCACAACTATACATTTATGCAACGAATACAAAAACTAGAGGAAACTGAAATCAATAAATTACATAAAAATCATTATCTTTACAATAAATTGCTTTGACTTTATAAGAGAAAAGAGGAAAGGACACAACTATTGATCACCTTGCTGTCATTATTTTACTAATACTGATATGATTGATTATTTTTATCATGATGGTTCTTTCTAAATCCCCATAATTCTCTTTGATCATTATTATTGAATAAGAATAAGGGCATATTTTTTTCTATTGAGATGTTAAGACTTCTTCCACCATCCCTACTCTTAAGGAGTGTTGAGCCACCCTCTGTATATAAATAAGAAAAGTGATATATAAAAGAAAAAGAAGAAAAAAATACAAATGTTTATATGATTGCTAACATGATTTGTTAGATGAAGGATAGGGGGTCTCATCAAGAGCCAACCTACCATGATCATAAGGAAGAAAGTGAAGTGGCATTCTCACTATGGCCACCACACCAGGGATATGATCCAAGAGGCACATTAGAAAAATAAAAAGTCCTTGGAACAGGAGGTCTCACCACAAGCTGGCCTGCCCACCTTTCACTCCTTCCTGGTGAATGGCATTGTGATTCATCTGGTTACCAAGCCAGCATAATGGCCTCCATTCTGACATTGCACGACACTTTCCTAGGCATACACAAAGGATTATGGTTCCAAGGGTGAAATAAACAACTCTGTCAAGGTTATGGACACCTGTGGGCAACAAAGCTCTGTTGATGGTATTGAAGTCATATTTCTTACACACCAATAGCAATTATAAAACCCTTCTTCTTATATCTTTATAAATGATTCAAATGAGACTATGTATATAACCCTTTCGAACCTTTGATACATGAAAATCAATTACAAATAAATTATGACGGTAAAAGTTGATAATGATCGCATAGGACCTTTTATGCACGTTGGTTGTACTATCCTCCAATTCTCGCATCATATCACGACATTTCCTTATTTATTAAGCGATTCTATTATACGCTTCGATTTCGGCAATCCACTCGTCGTTGTAAACATGCCATTTTTGTAAACGTTGTTCCTTTATGACTCTGTACTATGGCAGTTCAACATGCTGCTCCTTCATTTGACGGCCAAGGATGACCTATCACATTGTAGGCGGGGTGCAAGTGATCCCCATAATTCGCTGGCATATGTGTCAACTTATCATTTAGCGAATTAATGACTCAGGAATAGCAAAGCTTAACAGTATTTTGTTTCTCAATATGCATGGCTTGTTGTTTCGAAGTTATTTCCATGTTTTGCTCTGCAAAAATTAGCAGTAAGTTTGAAATTCAAACAGCTTGCTGTTTCGACATCTTCTTTGTGTTTTCCTAATAGTCAGCTAAAATTTGAACAACCTGTTGTTCCATTATCGTCTCTGCATTTTTTTTTACAGTATGATAGGCATGGGAGGAAGATCAATTCGAAGTGAGCCACAGGTGTTGATGGTATCCAATGCTGCACGAGATATCCTAGCAAGCGTAGGATGGATAGTTTATCTTAACCGTCTACGGCAATCCAATAAGACAGTGGCAATTGAGTTTTTATAGAAATTGTAAGAACATCATTCCATGGTGAGAGGGAGACAGATAGTAGTCACTGATGATATAATTGCAAAGGTTTCTGGACTACTAGCCACTAGACCTGTGTGGACTCTGAAAAAGGTGAGACTGAGGGACGCCATGAAAATCTTCCAGGATGAAGGGCAGAACTTGACTATAAAAGGAAAGGGAATTTTACCGGCAACCTTGGGAGAGCCATGGGCGAAATTGGCGAGAATTATCCAGAGCTACATCACTTGTGACAACAGGAAAGGCGTGGTAAGACCATGACATCTTAAACTCTTAGTTGTGTTAAAGCAAAAGTGCATTGTGAATTTGCCTGTGTTTTTAAATTCTTTATTACACGATGTTGCCCGAAGTATGAAGAAATCTTGCCATTTAGAGTCAGTAGTAAGCCACCATGGGTTAATATGACTGATAGTTAGCCACAGTCTTTCCCAACAATAGAGCAGTTGGGAAGAATTGATATTCGCAATAGATGGGGGACTAGCTTTGCCAGCCCTAAAACGAAAACATGTTTCTTGTACATCGAGCAGACCACTGAAATGAAGGAAATCTGTTAGACTGGAAAGGATCAGGGGAACGCTAAGGAATCGCTAGGAAGACAATGGTCAGCCAGTGGAGATACACAATTCAGGAGATGAAGAACCCCCACAATTGGAAGGTGGGGAGAATGAAAAAGAATTGGAGGAAAATGATGAAGGAGAACTGGAGGAAGAAACTGAGCAATCCGGTCGAGAGGAAGAGGAAGCAAAGCAACGCAGTGAAATTCCACTACAAAACCCGCTACAAGAAAGTGAATTGGCCCAGATTCTGGCCAATATGGGCGAATATTTCCAAGCTCATAGCCCACCTAACCCCCACACTGAAGAAGGACTACAGGAGCACTCTGTTCATGGCAAAAGTGCACCCGAGGAACTGTGTGATGAGGAAGAAGGACCGCAGGAGCACTCTGCCCATGATAAAAGTGCATTCAAAGAACCGTGTGATGAGGAGGAAGGAGAAGAGGATCACTTTGCTCATGGTGAGAGCATATCTGGGATGAAGAATGATGAGAATGAAGAAGAGGAACAATCTGTTCCTAGTCAAAATACACTGGAAGAATTCCTTGATGAAGAAAGGGTAGAAGAAGAAATTACCCAGGAAGCAGCAGAGCAAGCTATGGTTTCTACCCCTGAACAATTTGACCAGCATAGTACTAAAGAATCACCCCAAGAATAAAATAAGGAAATTGGCCAAGACGAAGACACAACACTTGTGGTACAAAACCGAGGCCCTAGTAAATGAATGGTTGTTCCTTCCAAGAAAACAGAGGAAATTAAAAGATTACGAAAGGAAAAGCAGAGACTGCTTAACGTGATTAAGCAAATTTGACAACAGATAAGGGTTTTGAAAATGGGGAAGAAATCGAAAGGGACTGTTGTGGCAAAGCATGCAACTGCTCAGACAAAACCCCTTAAGAAAAAGATCAAGAGGGCTCAAGTCCAACCTGCCATTCAAAACTGGAAGGAACAGCATCTGGCTACTGTCCATGTCGAAGTACAAACAGATAACGTATCGGCCTGTGACAAGGAACTTCAGATAGAGGCACCATCCTCTAAGGAAACTCAGACCATAAAGATGAGACGCTGTGATAAGAAGATCCAAGTAGATCTCTTGCCTACAACTGTTATGTTGGATAACGACCTGAGGACAGTAAGTCTGGGGAAAGATTTGGCACAAGCCCAATAAACAATAGAGAAACTTACAGAGCAGACTGTCCCTCAAGAAAAATATGAGAAATTACAACAGCAGCTGAGGAACCTTAACATATCCGAAAGCCAGGTATTTGAAGGATGGCGAAAGGTAGAAGAAAGAGTCAAAAAGGTAACTCATAGACTAGACATAGTCATCAAACAAATGGATACCTTATGCTCTCTGTATACTGACATTCTAGCGTGTAGGGCACCTGCTAGTAACTATGCTTTGTTTTTAATGGAAAGATATTTACAATTGAAAATTAAAGTTGTCAAAGCAGGAGTACCTATAGAGATAAACACCATTGATGACTTCATAAATTGTTGTAAGCATTACTGAGTGAAAGTTCAGCGACTGTTATGTGAATTCTATTTGCACAATCTTGTATTAGATGGAGAGACAAATCAGAACCCTATCCCTTTTGTGGGTGATGTCCAACTGCAGGAATTTATTTCTTTTGGTGTTAATCAAATAAAGTGGCTTAAAGCCTACAATGTCTTTCAAAGATAGGAGAATGGATTAGATTTATGGGTGAGAGGTGAACCTAGAGACCCACAACAATTATGGAATAAACATAGGAGCCTAATGAGAACTCGAGGAGCGATCGAGGCATTTTGACCTATCCACACAGCAGTCATATGGAAAGGGGTAGAATACTTCTTCACTATTAAAGACCTTGCCATAGCAGCAACCAAATTTCTATACCAGATTTCTAATCTGAACATCCAAAACCGAGAACCATTCAATTATGAGAACTTTAAGCTAGCTATTGACCGCTTGGGTATCTATGGTAACCTCTTTTTGAGAGAAGGTCTGTCTTGGTTAGGTTGTAGGTTCAAAAGTCCAATTATTTGGCACCCTGCACCAGGATATCAAGCCTTATATAAAATGCCTAAAGGACAGATAGGACATTTCTTTGAATTCCTAGCTAGCAATCATGGTTATAGACCACCTCATGAGATCCCTTCTCTAGCCTATTCCCTAACTGCCTTGCATGTCAATTATAATGTTTTCATGAGGGCATGAAAAGGGGTAAGCAGGGGGGTGTGTTGAGCACTAGAGAAGGTATGTAATTACCACTTATTTTGTCATCTTTTCCTTAAATTCATCACTTCTTTACATTATGAAATAAGTATATGGTGAAAGATTATGATAAAGTCTAGAAGATTTGTGTGCAACTTAAAATGACTAATAATTACCCTTTTCCTACGCAGAAAAAGGAGAAAACAGAAGATCGCCGTTCCAAAGGAAAAGACAAGCCAAATTTAATTGTTGTCCCTTTGACAGGGAATTGCATCCAAACGAAGCAATCCAAATTGGAGCGTATAAGCTAGGAAAAGGAAGAGGAGGTACCAAATCAGTGCAAGAGAACAAGAAGATAACTGAGAGTTAATAGGATGGTGAATCCCTCAGGATCCTTTGATCCTGAGGGATCGCTACCTTAACGATTCTCTGCATCGTTGATATCTCTGCCCGACTGCTATAAGAAGGGGTAGCATCACTAGCCCAACAGAGGAACTATTGTTGTTTTTATGAAATTCACTGTTGTAATCGAAACTTTGATCATTGACTCTCTCTAAAAGAGCGATTATTGTAACTCTATTTTGATGCTTAATATATAAACTTTGTTGTTGTTCCATCTTTGATTCTGGAGTAATCTTAAGCAATGCATCCCTGGAGGCTAAGGGCCCGGCCCTGGTGGATCACTTGCTCTTGTACCATTATTTTCCAATTCGTGTGTGGTTTGATTTCTCTTATTCGCTTTGTTTAGTAATCTGCTGTTCCTTGTTATTTCACATATCGATTTTGTTATATTTCGTTTCTATTTGAATAAGTAATGTTATTCTCTACAACAATAGTGTTATGTTATTCATTCTAAATTTATATCGCATCTATGTTCCTTTAACAAACTGATATTATCGTATAACCTTGCTATTCCTTACAGATTACCATTACTGTTGATTACAGAGTAACAGTGTTGTGTATCTATAAATCGGTATTACTGTGTATTTATCTACGGTTTACTTCTAATGTGATTGTTGTTCATTTGGGATTGTTGTTCCACCGTGATCACAATTGCTGTCTCTTCTTAATCGTGATTCATAACTATTGTACCGAAACTCGGATTACTGTTTCTTTCAATATAGAAGTGTCGTGCGTAATATTTGATCTAGTTTGCTGTGCATTTACATTTGATTCAATTGTTGTTCAATATTTCAATACTTCACTTTAGTTTGTTGTTCCATTTCCATTTACTATTTAAATCGGGTATGAGATAAAGATTGTTGCTTAATTCCTGTAGATTACGATTATTGCCTAATTCATTTCTGTAGATTAAAGATTTGCTGTTCAATCTTGTTAAATAGATTAGTTGTTGTTCCTTTTTTTGTCATTTGAAATATCATTGCTTTGGTGTGCAGAACGATCTGAAACTGTAGTGGATATTGACATATGTTGTCCAATTCCCAGGTTGATGATCTTTTCTTTGATTGCTTTTCGATTACATTAGTTTACAAAGGGAAGAATTATTATTACTATACCCTTGACTGATGAAGTACTATAGTTTCTTCATTGAATGATTTAGTTATAAAAATTTCTAGTTCTTTCCATTACATTTAGAAGTTTGTTTTCAATATTTAGTTACTTTTGTAGAAGCACTATACTACTAGCATTACTCTGACAAATGACCGCCTCAAACTGAGTACACTCTTTGAGATAACAAATCGTGCCTGGATTGATAATTAATGTAGGGTAAACAGAGGTGAAAAAGACCCTTTTTACTAGTCGACAACAATATGAAGGAATAGTTGAAGACTAGAGAGGAGAAATAGGGGGATTATGCATCCTTTGGAATACACAGGTGGTCAATTCAGAATTCTCTTTCCAAACAAAAAATTGGATCCCAACCAAGTTTAGAATAAATTAGTTGGGAAATTTTATAAATAATTTCATTATTTCCATCCTATTAACTATAATAAGAAATACCCTATGTTTGAGATCTCTTACGAGTCTAAGTAAATCTAATTACATATGCAATAGTATAATAGCTAGTGATTTCAATGTTATCTTGCACAAATTGGAAAAGTGGGGAAGCATTGTTAGATATCCTTCTAGAGAGAATCTAATGGATCTAATTAATGAATGGGATTTATTAGATATAAAATTAGTCAAAGGGAAGTACACTTTGACTAGTAAGTGATTTGGCCTAGGAGACATTGCTATTAGAATTGATAGATTCTTTGTTCATAAAATTTTTATTTTTGAGTACTTCACTTTCAAATCTATGATTCTTCCCTCAGTCACCTCGGATCATAAGCTCATCTCTTTACATTTCTAGTTGTATTTAAACTATGTTCCTTTTCCCTTTAGATTCAACCCTATTTAACAAAAATCCTAGGAAGCTAGTGACCAAGTTAAGCCATCCTGTAAGACATGTATCCTAGGCACCCCTGTTTACATTTGGGAGAAAAAAATCAAAGCTTGTCAAATTTGTTCTTAGGGGTTGGTTCAAAATCTTTTACATTACTCCATTTATTAAAAAATAAAGTATTAAATCCAAGATAATTGAAACACAAAGGAAAATGGAAGTAAAATATATAACACAATTAATGAAGAAGGAAGATGCCTCCTTACGAAAGTAATTTCAATAGGCCTTGAGGCAAGAAAAAGAGGAATGATACCTTAAGTCATGTAACCTATGGCTTAAATCATGTGATAAAATACCCATATTCTTTGATTAGTAAGATAGGGCTTGAATCTCTAGGAATAACATGAAAGAGGTTGTTTTTTAAAGATCATACCAATTTTTATTTTTATTCTGAAGCACTCAAAAATGTAGCTATATAACATTTCGACTCACTATTTACACAACATACTGACGTTGGTCCCAATATTAAAGTGGACTTACTTGACCACATTCTAGTAGTGATAATCAATGAGGAAAATAGTGAGCTACATGACATATAGAATAATATGAAATAAAAAATGTGATTTAGAGATTGGAGTTTGATAAGGACCTTGGTTCAGATAGATTTCCCATGTCCTTTTTCAGATTCTTTTAGGAGCTAATAAAATTTAATTTGAAAATAATGTTATAATATGATCAAAGGTCATGCAATATAGGAGGAAGCACAAATTCTTCTTCTTTGGCTTTAATTCCAAAATATATGAATCCCTCTTCCTTTACTACATTTTGACTCGTTTGTTTGTGTAATTCTTCACATAAATTTATGTCTAAAATTATAGTTATTAGAATGAAGATAATAATGCCTAAGTTTATCCTAGGTAACCAAGGAGGTTTTATGCAAAATAGATAGAACATTGACACTATTGTTTTGGTAGGACGAGTGATTGATTCAATCTTTAAATGTAGAGAGCATGGAATCTTAATAAAATTGGATATGGATAATTCCTTCGACCATGTTCAAAATTCCTTCCTCTTTAAGGTATTTAATAAATTTGGTCTTAGCAGTACCTTTGTTCACTAGATCATCATGGGTAGAGTCTCTTAGCTGCAAACTAGAATAAAAAAGGCTATTGGTAATCTTCTAGGAATTAATGTAGTCAAGGGTATCAAAAGTATTAACCACTCCAAGTTTTCAAATGACACTCTTGTTTACTAGTGGTTTTACTATCATTGATGCTAAGTTTAAACAAATTTTGGATTCATTTTTGGATGCAACTGGAGGAGCTATAAACAACCATAAATGTTATATTTTCAGATGGCATGTTAGCTCATAATTAATGCGCACAATTTTTCAGATTTCTAACTTATGTTGGTTCAAAATGTCTATATTTTGGTATTTGGGATTCCCATCTTTTGAGTAAGATGCACCTCACAAGATAACATAATAATTTTGGACAAAATTAGAATCAAGTTTGGACAATGAGAGTCTTAATATCTTAATCTTGTTGGGTGTGTTTTCCTCATTAAGTCCATTATCTTATCCCCATCTTTATACCGATGCTTAGCTTTACTTTCTCCTACTAACATTATGAATTAAATTTCTATGAATATAAGAACATTCTTATAGTAAGGGGATTGATGTAAGTTGAAGAAAAACCATCTTATCAATTGTAAAATAATTAGATGTTGTTAAATAATGAATCCATACAGGTGAAGATAGTTTTAGATAGAGGAGGAATGACCTGTTATAGAGCTTTCTGAACCCAACCTATATATATAACCTAAACATAGCTCATGGATATATCATTAAGGTTTGAAGATTATCTATTGTCGCATCCCCTGATGATGGACTCACTTGGCAGTCTGAAACGTTGGGTTCAAAAAACTCTATAACAGGGCATTCCTCCTCTATCTAAAAATAATTAAATGTTGAAAGGATTGTGGTGGACTTGGAATCAAATATCCAACAATGATGAATGTTGCTATGGGAGTGAAACTACCTTTGAGGATGATTACTCAATCACTAGAATGGTGGAACGAAATTTGAGACGCCTAAGATTAATATGTGTTGAAATTTTAAACATAATATATGACTTAAACATATATACATGTGAAAAAACAAGCAACAAAAAAAACATATAATAATAATAATAAATAAATAAGAATTCAGTGTCATAAATAAAAATCTAATGGAAATGTGACATGATTTTTTTTAATTAAATTGGAAAACAAAATGAACATATCTACCTATCAAAATCTCAATCATGTATCGCTAATTACTATTAAAAACATTCCCTAATAAAATTCTAAAAACCTTCTTCCAAAATACACATGCCTATCAAGATAATAATAATATATTTCTAAATTGCTATGAAACGTTTATTATTCTTTGTTTTATTAACCATTCTTTTAATATATGTTTCCTATGTTTCCAAATGAAACATATAGTTGGATCATAATAATGAATGGATAAATAAATAAATGAATGGTAAAATATTGTTTGCATGCTTATTAAATCTTTGTGGGATGCTCCAAATGTTGGTCTTGCTCCTCATCTTGAAGATGGATGCAATCCTGATGAGGAGAGAACACAAGGTTAGTAGAAGACTATCAATAGAAAGTAGTCAGAGTAACTAAATGTGGGTAATTGGTAAGTGCAACCATCTAGAGTAACTAAATGAGGGCAGTCGATAAGGTGCAAGTAGGTAGATGGTGGTTCAATGTACCATGCATGGTATTGTGTATTCTTATTGAATATAATCCCATGTTCGAAGAATACGACACAATCCATATGTGGATGAAATCTTTGTATGCAATTTTATCTTATTGCTTTAAGGACCAATATGAATTGGAGATAATGCTTCCATGTTGAATTTAGAGTTGGTTTGTGATTTTGTTGAGATAATATCTCAACCTCCATATCTATGTTTGGAATTAGTTGGATCTGAGACCAATTATATAAATGTGTGGTAATTGAGTGCAAAGGTCTGCAATAAATAATATTATTTTGTGTATTTCTGAATACTATGTCTCCAAATTCAATTTCTATGTTGGTATCAGAGTCAATTTTGGGCTAAATTCCTTAGGGGAGGGCCAAGAATATGAGAGATCCTTGAGTTTTATCACTCTGTGGATAGATTAGTATAGGTGTATGGTGATTTCCGGCGTGTAAGATTTACATGTGCCTATGCGTTATTTATGGATCTAAGATCTATGTGTTGTGCTTTTGTACGCAACGAAAAACCTACTGATTAGAGCTTGAGCCACGATGGAATTCCTATTGGTAAGAGGTGGATACCATGGAAGCGAAAGACTTGTTATTGCATAGTTTCTACTAGCACGTAGTCATGTGTAATAACCTTTGGGAAAGCAACATTCCATCTTTGGTTTGTAGCACATATTGTGACCATGGGATTTGACAAGAGATTGCTTGGTGGAAATACCCTATGAATAGGACACCACAGGATTCAACACATAGACTCCTCTCCATGTAGTTTCCTACCAGAAATATCACCGTCAGACTATTCAGAGGGGGTGGCTTTGATAGACATCAACATCCTTTTTCCCTGGGATTTCACTCTCGAATTAACTACTCGCCTTTGGCAGCTAGATTTGTGTAGCTTGAAAAGATATTTGCCGAGGAGGACCTTGTGCCATGTGGTTCAACCCTTTTCTGTCATGGCCAATGAGAGATCCACAATGAATTTTATAGTGCAATATAGAAAGTTGCATGACAAATGCATTCATCTTGAGAGTCATTGTTCATTTTTGTTACATGATGATTGGGTGGTTCTATTTGACCAGACATGTGAATATTTTAATGTTCAAATTTCACATCATGACAGTCAATTAAAGAAATACATACAACTTCCTTTGGTGATTTTCAAGATTCTTTCAATCCTACAATGTTTGGTTTAGTTTAATCAGTTTGTATGTCATTTTTATATTGTGTGTAAAATTATATGAGAGGACCAATTATTGAATAGAGAAACATAGTGCAAGTTAATGGTTCTTGATGTTCTTCAGTGTCGAGAGAACACGTCATTGGCTTGGATATATCTATTCTGTAATATGTTGGTGGTATTGTTGTTCTTCGATGCTTCAAGTTCAACCATTACATGTTATTTTTGTATGTATCTAGGTGTTTATGTGAAGAAAGGTTAGTTGTATGATTGGTTGCTAGATAAGCTCAGTACCTATACAACTTATCTCTATAACTAGAAGTATGTATTTCAGTGCATACTACTATGATGGAAGCATCTCCATAGAGTGATTTGGTATTGAGAATATTTTTTGGGGTAATCAAGAAGCGTCAGTGCTACAAGTACATCAATGATGGTAAGAGATAGTTATATTTTAAGAGGAGGTCAAGTGGTAGCTCGAAGATGTCTTGGTGAAGAAAGAGCAGTGTCTATGAGATTCCAGAGTGGGTGTAAGTGTTGATGAAGACGAACAAGACAAAAGTACCCATATTGTAATTTGTGACATGTAAGCATTAAGGGAGGGACTTGGAGATAATGCTTCAATGTTGACTTTAGAGTTGGTTTGGGATTTTGTTGAGAGAATATCTCAACTTCCATATCTATGTTTGGAATTAGTTGGATTTGAGACCAACTATATAAATGTGTGGTAATTGAGTGCAAAGGTTTGGAATAAAGGCTATTATTTTGTGTATTTTTGAGTACTATGTCTCCAAATTCAATTTCTATGTGTATGTGCCATAGGTAAAAGTTTAAATGAATGTGATGTTGTTGTATTAATCGCCCTCACGTTATCTACAAAATAAAATAACACATTAATTATTTCCAAGTTGGATGATCACAATTAAATTTTTGTGTAGGATTTCATTGATTACATGTATCAATTCCATTAATTAGGTTGTTTTCACAAGTTATTTTATTTTCATGAGGATTCTTAATATTGTTGTACGATACTATTTTTTATGAAAGGTGCGTTGTGTATTCTTTGGACCAAATTTTGCAGCAACGAAACTTTTAGGGGTTAGTGTATAGGATTATGTTATTGATAATGTTTTGTTTGTTGTATTATATAAGTTATATTGTTTTTATGAAGCTGCTATAGTTGTTGTAATAGTTTTAAAGAATGATGAATTATTACAAGTGGTAATGTCCATTTAGATATTTTCTATTTTTATATATAAATCAACATATCAACCATATTTATTAATGTAATTATGCTATTATATTATAGGAAAACTAAAAAATAATATGATAATCATTTATAGTTAAAGAAATTGTAATCAACCTTTTAAATATATTTAAAGTGGAGTCTTTTGAATGTGTTATTCAGAGTGTAGTCTGACTTTTTGAATGTGTTCAGGGTGTTTTACTTAGTAGTAAAACATACTGTAAGTTCATGTAAGTTTATATAATATCAATGATTATGCCATTTGAATACTTTTATAATAGGTCACGGCATGTCCTATTCGTGGGACTTGGCAATAATGGAAAGAACAGTCGCAAAAGAAATTTTCCGATTCAACAAACTCGGAACTTTTGAAAACCTTTAAAATATATTTGTAATTGAAATCCAAATGTGAACATATAAAACCAAAATGCCAATTCATTAAAGAATAAATTATCGTAACATATAGCTTTAGACATGTCTCATCCATGGGTTATTTTTTCCTTATGGTTTACTTTATAATACTATTATTTCCATTTAGAAATGTCTCATTCATTATTTACATTCGCCACTTTACTACTTCGCCTTTGATAAATAGTAAATTGGCTTCTTGTTTGAAATAATTTCATGATTTTGATGGGAAATAATTAATGTGTTTATGTGAGCTTTCTCATTCCTAAAATGTCGAAACAACAGACTACACTAAGAAAAGGTATGATCCCACTCAATCTAATTTATTGTTTCTTCCCAAATGGAGTTTAAACAAATAATAAAGGAAAGGGAAGGGAAGTATCAATCTGATAGTGATATTTTATCATCCAAAATCTTGACAAATTATAAAGGGAAACATAACTTTTGCCAAAGATATTCGCATAGATCGTTTGAATGGAAATTCATCTTATCATGTCACAAAAGGTATAACATGACAATCACTGACCATTATATTATTGTACAAATGAGTTGAATGAAAATCGATCTTATCATATCATATCAAATTATCGATCATGCTAGGTTAGAAAATATTAACATGACAATCACGGACCATTATTGTACAAATGAGTTAATGAAAATCGATCTTATCATATCATATCAAATTATCGATCATGCTAGGTTAGAAAATATGATGCAGATTGTAATAGTAATTTTTTTTAATAAATAAAATATTTGAATCAATTAAAATATATATGATTTGAAAATGTACGTTTTTATGGGGACAATCAAAGTCATACGAGGGAGGGGAGTGGGTTCGGTTCCTCTTGTACGTTAAGGTAAGATACATGTGGCGATATGGATATGGTTGCATGTAATGTATGATACATGGAATGTTTGAGAAATGGGGTGGTAAGTTTATATTTGGGATGACGAACTTAGAGAAGGTGTTAGTAATCTTTGTTATCAGTGGCTGTGCACGTGGTGTAGGAAACGAAGAGTATGCATAGGAAGCTAACTTGTGCATGCTCTTTCTATTTTGGATCTCTGTAACATCGAATTTCAGCTGCAAGTGGGAATTTCACTGTGGGTTTATTGGTCGTCTGTTTAGCCAAGTTTGGAACCCTAGTTCGCTTTGCAGCTAGTTTGGCTCTACAAGGGAGAGATGCTTTCAAAATTTGACATCTTTGACATCTGGTGGAGCGCTTTCGAGTTTGTGGGCTACATCTAATGACCTAGTAAGCCTCCCTGATGCTCTCTTTGGCCCTTGTAGTGTAATGCTCCTAGCTTGTCTAGGTGTGGAGTCTTTCAGTTTTGTTTGTTTCTTTCTGCACTCATTTTTAGTAGAGGAAACCTTGGGTTTCCCTGGTGTCAACATAAATTGCACCTATAATGAGGGATTGGTATCTTGTGTTTGGTTCGGGGGGTTTGATTTGGTAAGTTGGAAGTTTGGTCTAGATTACCTACATTCTTATGTACAGGAGTGAAATCGAGGCTAATTTGGTAACAACTATGGAGTGCCAAGTGTTTTGTCTTGGGAGTTCTCATTCTTTTCTAATTATGTTGTGAGAGGGATTTCCCGGTACGTGGTGGTCAAAAACATCTCACACTTCTGGCCCAGTCAAATTGGGTTCCTTGGGTTGTTTGGAAAGATTCTGGACCAACGTTCATGTTTTGGTGAGCATTGTGATAACCTTCCTAGAGTTAAAGGCATTGGGAGGAGGAGGAGTCAAACACCATCCTGGGGAGGCAATTTGAATGTGAAAGCCGACAGTCTTTGCTAGGGGTTTCCTAGTTTTCTTGATTTGGCATTGCGAGCTCCTTATTGTTAGACACATAAATTCAGAAGGTTTATCATCATTAGGTATACTATTGGAGGATATGAGTGGGTTTTGGCAAGTCGAGGAGACAGTGAAAATGTTACGACAATGCAACAAAGCACAAAGAGGGTTGGGGCCAAGAAATTAGTGAATTCAACACAAGAGGAATGTAGTGGAGATGCATGGAGAAGGTGGGATAGACATTTAGGTAGAGGAGGAGGTGGCCTAGGTTTTGATTCATTCTCCTGGCTATGTGGTTCTTCTTCCCCCTTTCAATACATTGGACTCACAACTCGAGTATGTGACTAGTCTCCTGGAATAGTTGGTACAAAACCACCATGATGATCGTAATGAGGTTATAGGCTTTATGAACAATTTGCAGTACAATTAATGGACAATGTTGGATCACTTATCTTCACTTCATTGTGGCAAGAGAAGATTGTTTGAGAGAATGACACACATGGAGAAGCAACTCACTCACATTGAGTTCCACATCCATGGTGATCTCAGATCTCCAGAGATACGGGGCATTGAGCCAAATTTTCTAGCTTCGGCGAATCCTCTTACTCATGATGTTTGTGGGTTGTATAATCATATTCATGGTGTTTTGGTCCTTCTATTTTTTTTGTTTTTGAATCCTTAAAAGTTTTGACACTTTGTAATCAACTTCTATGTTTCTCTTCTTGCCAAATAAATATGGTAGGAGTGAGGCTAGAAGATCAGTAAATTCTGGGCTGATATGTTGTAACCCTTTGATGAATTCGGAGAAACATTTTGATAGACAAAAATAAAATAAAATTGAAAATGTACAATTTTTTAAAATATGATAGTAGATTTATCTTAATTTTGCTTTATTAAAAGCATAGAGAATTCGTTTTAAAAAAATGATTATTTAATTATTTAATTTTTTTTTTTTTGTTGGGTAAGAGGTACTTTACAGCCTAGATTGGGAGTAATGTTACAACCAAGTATTAGATAAACATTAGATCAAAAAATAATAATAATAATAAAATGTCATTTAAAATAATAATGAGATGTAAAAAT
>APFE031649947.1:0-38441 GCA_000404065.3 Pinus taeda | reverse complement strand
TAATGTGTTAAAATAATAAAATTTTATTATATTATTAAAACATTTTCTAAGATGTGTGAGACTGAGAATAGTAAAGGAAACATAGAAGAGTAGGAAAAATAATTATAAGAGAGAATCATCTAAAGTGGGGTAGGTTTATTTGAAACTTTGACCTATTATTCCAAAGGTGGGTTTATTAAAATGATCTAGAGATCATCATTGTGTGTTGAAGAAGATTCCTTGTTAGAGTTTGAAGAAGATGACTCATGAGCTCGCTTCAATGCGCCCGAAGAAGCATTATTATTCACTATCTTTGTGCATGTTGAAGAAGCATGGTTGAAAACAAGATCCTCAGAAGACTTTTGAGGAGCTGAAGCCTGCACATTGCGCACCAAATGCATTTCATCATTAGATCCTTCATCATCCTTGTTCGAAGTAGATGAATCTTCGTCTTCCATAGGACGTGGATCACAGGGCTTTCAACTTTTTTCTTTAGAATTTCAAATGTTCCACTTCTAGTGAGAATTGAATAGATGACAAGAATACTGTAATTGGCTTGTTTGATTATACAAGTTGTAGTAAAAAGAAGTATTCCCATAGTCCAGAGTTTGGGTCCAATGAAAATCCCCTATTTTGAAATTGATTTTCTATGGTAGTCCTTTATTGATTTCGATTTCAACACAAATTTTGCCATAGGTGTAAATGCCAAACTTCGCACGCAAAGTATTAGTTGCAAGGAAGCAGACCAGGTAGTTTCCAATACCCTAAAAAACTGAGTGGTTCCATAAGTAAGCAAGTATATTAGGAATTCAAACTCACATTGACAGCTTGGTAATGACTGTTGTACAAGGGTCAAAATATGGAAACCAAGGGCTTAATAATAATTTAGCATTACCCTAGAACTAGGGTCATTAAATAAAACTTTATGGTAGTCTTATGTTTCAACAAATACCACAATGAAGAATCCTTTGGAGCAGAAAATAACTTTGCAACTCTTGGTCCATGAATAAGGGATCCATTGGTAAATATGAAGAGAGTGGGGCCATAAACCATGAAAGTGATAGATGAGGGATGATTCTACATAGAGTTGACGGAGGTTCTTAATAGAAAGATGTGAGATTTCTAAGGAGGGAACTTCCTCATATTTTTTATGAGAAATGACACAAGAGTTGTCTAAGACTACACATCCTTTGGGAAAGGCTGAGCATGGAAAACATCTTTATAAGAAAAATCCCAAGAGCAGGAAGGGTTGCCCATAGGCCACCCTTGTAGATGAAGGGCCATAAAAAAAGACATATTTACTAGTTTTATAGACATACAGAGGGAAAGAATCATTGAGATACTTACCTTTGAAAAGTAGTTATTCCATGACAAAGGGGATACCCACCTGGAGCTCCAGGGAAAGCTTGTGGTCTCATAAAAAATCATTGGATTAGCCTAGACATAATTTTGACAAGGCTCTAAAAAGAAATTTATGGAACTAGGGGCCGAGGGCCCAATATCATAAAAAGGGAAGGTAGTGGGATTCTAATGCCCTAATTGTGACAACCTTCGACACCCTTTCCTTCTTGGGAAAAGAGTTCTTTGATATTGGGCTCTACAACAAAAGCGAAGAGTCTAGTGATATATAAGTTGTTCCAAAGGTTGCTCTCATCTTCCTTTAAATAGATATCCCTTCTCACAGGACTACAAGACTGTTGTGGGGATCGACACTCACCTGTTGACCTAAAACGAGGACAACATCGCACATATTTTTTCTTTGGTGAAGGAGAGAGTGAAAATATTTGTTGAGAATTGTCCATCTTTACTAGTCGTTGGTCACGATTCCTTGCTATTGGATGTCGACCGGTCTAGGTTAGGAATTTCTTCAAACCCTCTACATCTTCCTGGTAATGGCTAGGGTTCAGCTCCATTTTGTTTTCCTCTGTGTGATGTGGATCGATCTGAGAAATCCCATTTAACATAATTTTTATTTATTTGAAAAAGAGATAACATTCTTAAAGTACATAGAGTGTGCACAAAAAAGTAAGTACAAAATTAAATAACACTATTAAGAGTTTCGAAAAAGAAGTAAATTTGTTGAATACCCTTCTTACACTAATTCATGAGAGAAGAATGTGAACAAATTAAAACAACATAGTTGCAACTTGGTAATCATTTCTTCGACATTATGCCCCAAAGGAGGGGTGGATTCCCCTATTGGAACTTAGTATTGTTGATCTTCATTCTTATTATCATAATTAACAAAAAATTTCTAGCTCTTTTCTTTAGATTTTTCCCCTTTTTCCTAGAAGCATAAGCACGAGCATGTGATGTCCTACTAAATAAAGGATCCAACAATGAAATGTTGTATTCACATAATTGGAGACTAAAGTACCTTGAAAATATTACTATATGAGAAACATTTTTTTCAAAACACCCTTACTAAGATATATCAACCATAGATGTTTCTAGATCTATTTTAAAATAGGTATTCAAATGATTCCCCATATCCTTAAAAACTGATATATAAAAGTAAGTGTCCAAAGAGTTCTAAGTATAATTAAAAAATAATAATACCAAAATTATAATGATAAATTAAGAAAGTGAAACCAAAATGACATTTTAATCATTGACATAGAGTCAGGACTTGAAACAAAAACCAAAAACTATAAAAATTTATACTTTTCCCTAAAATGAGTTCTCTTTCTAAAATTGTATTTTAAAAAATAAAAGATTTCAAAATTCTTGGTTCAACCCCTGATCAGGGTGTGAGATGGTGAACAGAGCCATTAAGGCTTTCATAATGAAAAATACATCAAGTGATGGTGCGATCGCCTCCCACACGCTTGGAGCATAGGGTGCGGTGGCCGTGGGCATGTTTAAGGAAAGTAGGACGAGGGAAGGTGACAATAGCATGCAGCTGAGTTTACTGACCGCAGATAAGGATAACAGTTTGGAGGTTGTAATAATAGAGGTGATGATGACAAAAGTGGAGCAGCGGATTTGGGAAGGCAAGGTGATATGACGACTCAAAATACAGGTTATCGGGTATGTTAACTAGCTCTACCTTCCTGGAGGAAGAGGTCTACGAGAATAATCCCAATTCCATGGGGTCTGTATGGGTGTCACTCTGTTTCATCATTCTACTCCCTCACATGGGGATTATTGGTTTGGTTTGGGAGGGAGTTTGCCCGAGCAAATTCTATTTTATTGTTTGCCTTGCAAACTAGGGTTCAAGGGTAGGGAAGATGCAATTGTATTTGTGTTAAGATCGCTCTGGTTCCTGGAATGCTCTGACATTGACCCCTAAGGGGATTTAGTTTGGGGGAGGCTGTCGTGGGATGGGGTCTCCTTAAATTGGATAATTGGCATGCTTGGAATGCTGGCCAAGCTAGCTTTAGCTGGCTGCATGGAAGGGGGTGGTTAACAAGCTATGGGCAGGATACCTCGTGGGGGCTCGGGTTGAGATTTCGAGTCACTAGGAGGACCAGAGTCAAGTAGAGGCTAAGCCAAGGGGAATGGGGGCGTGGTTCCTATAGGCTTGGCTACAAGATTTATAGGTGGTCATGCACCTGGCTTCCAAGTCCACAGTCATATCATGCATAAGGCAGGGTTCATGCAGGGGCATCTTGGGAGTCTCGTGGAAGCTCCTGTTGTAGCAGCTATAACCACCCTCCAAAATTTTTCCTTAGCTTCGTTTTGGAGCCTCCCTACCAACCATCCTTAGCAGCATGTATTTCACTGTCAAGTACATAGGCTTAAACTAAGTTTGAGTGGCCTGCTAGCATGTGCATGTCAACTTGTTTATCTCCCACCCACAGGCTATCATTCTAGACTTAGACACTTTTATGGCTAAGATGTTTCTCCTGAAAAGTGTGCAATTCTAGAGGGGAACTAACCTTCCCTCCAAAAATTTCACAATCCTGTTGGGCTACCTGCTAGGCTCCAAAAATGTGCAATTTAGCCAGGCAACCTTCCCTTGGAAAATTGTGTAGTACAGCCTGACACCAGGCTTCAACTTAGGAATTTCACAGTTCTGACTGATAGCCAGGGCTTCATTCTAGAAATTGCACAGTGCATGAGGGACATCCAGTCTTGCACAAGCCATAAATTGCGTAAATCTCATCCCCAGGCTTGCAGACTTCTGCATGTGCTTTTAGGTTGACCGGTTCCCTCCAGGAATGAGCAATCCTGATTTGCATGCATGGGCTGCTTTTCCCAAAAAATAAAAAGCAAAAAGAATCCATAGATTTAGGGACCTATTTTTAGCATTTGGAGGTTACATGAAAATTTTGTTTTAGAAACATCCCACCATGTGTCAATTTTCCCTAGATTTGTGGCATGCACATCATAACCTCAATCTTATCAAACCTTATTCATTTGACACTATAGAGCTCATTCCTCACATTGATATTGTAGCTTTGACATCCCACATCACATCTAGGAGTCTTTGGCACATTCGGCTCAACTTTTTCTAGATAAGTTTGATTTTCATGCCTTTTGTTGTTTTTCTATCGCTTTTTGTATTTCAATTTGTGTAAGTGTTGTCTGCTTGGTTTTGATGAACGCTTGCTGTCATTTTGATGTATGTTAGCTTGTAGAAGCATTATTTCAGTTTTTCATTGCATCTCACTATTGTCACATGCAAGACTTTTTTTCTACACTAACGGTCACCAATGCAGTGACTCACTTCACACACATGCTTGCGTTCTTGTTTTTCAAAACCTACACTCACTGCTTTCATGTATGACCAGTCACTCTTTCTTACAATCAGTCTCGCCATGCATTCATACCTTTTCATGTTTTTAGTCGCCCATCGGTGCGTCTGGGTTGCCTTGGTCAGGACCTTGCCTTGCCCAACCAGCAATGCACATTTTTTAGTGTGAAGGCTCTGCCTTCCTCCCAGAAAATGGGCAAATCTGGCCTCCATGCTTGTATTGCGCAATTATTGGAGGCAGTGCCTTACTGGCCCCAGAAATTGCACAATGCAGTTTGTTGGTTTGCATGTCACTACTGACTGAAACTATGCATTGCATACTTTCAGTCTTCAGTAGGCCAGGATGGACAATCAGTTGTACAGTTCTAGCAGTCAGTCAACCTCTTGATAGCTTGGACTATGGCTTATGCAATTTTGGCAATCAGTCTCCCAACCTCTTGGTAAAAATTATGTAATCTTTACAATTAGTCACATAGGTATGTTGCATGTCAATCCTCCATTTGGTTTTTCTTTTCAATAGATAGATTTCTTGCCATGAGTGTTGTTATGTCTCTAGGTCTCACAGGTGTTTGTTTGCCTCTCAGCAGTACAGGTACATGGCTTCCCCAGGGATCAAGGTGAAAGGACACCATGGAGAACGCAACTAGAGATGCAGTTGAGCAAGTGTCTATGAGCTTGCCTATCTATGAAGACACTAAGCTACTCATAGACAATGATATCAAGATGCAATGGAAGTGGCATCGCAGATAGAAGCACCATCAATAGCAGTAGAGGGTAGCAGACTTGCACATGACCAAGGTAGGAGGAAGGTTGTTGACAACACAAAGGCAGAGACAATTTTCAAGTTCAAAGCAGATCCACTTGTGATGAAAGTAGATTTTGAGATTGAGGCCATGTGGTGACAACGCGACAAGAGGATCGTGCAAAGGTAGGGAGGAAATAGAGGATGGAGGAAACATAGAAGGAGTTGCAGGGGTTGAAGTGACAACTCAGGGAAGAACAGGAGTTATGCAGTGGAGATAAGGAAGTGGAATAGGGATAGGTACAACAGGAGGTGCAACATGTAAAGAATGATGAAATTGCACCCATACAGGTTATAGACCCATCCCAACAGCTGTCACAAAGTAGACAAGGCGAGCAGTGTTGTCGATAGAATGCACGGGTGTTCAGGGACATGGATGTCATTGTGCGCATGCATGTGATCCCATCCATCAGCACACTCACCGAGGTGAAGACAAAGAACCAAGTTTGATTGGATCTCGACATATACTTCGACACGTTGATGTGCATAGCCACCAGCACACACTTGGAGATCAGTATAGTCACTATGCATCAATATGTTGCTCATCCACCTGCACTCAAGACCATGATGCACATGTTATAAGATGAGTTGGACAAAGGAGCCAAATCAGAGTACCCAGATGCAACAAAGGCAAGAGTTTGCTTCCAGAAGGCTATCACCACAAAATACACGGACATCATCAAGGACTACCAAGCTTAGCATCAGTTCGCCACTATTGATCATAGCGAGGATGTTGAAGAGTTTGTCTTCCCATGACTGTCTGAGTCTTAGTGATTTCTTGCATGGATTACTCAAGCCTATTTTGTCTCACATGGGTACATGTGCAGATTGTAATGTAACATGTTGTAAAAGTGAAAGACCAAGTGTCAATAGTCGAATGTAATAGCCATGTAGTAGTTGAAGAGTCATGAGTGTAGGCGAAGACTCACAAAGGGGAATGTCAAGGGTCACCTTGCCCTTTTCTATTTATAGAACCTCATAACTCATTGTACAGACTTTTTGGGAGCGAAGCTTTCTATAGGTGTAACTTAGAGAAAGCTTGGAGTGTATTGTAATGTGCCTTGGCTTCTCCACAATGAAGAGCTAGTACATCTCTTTGGAGGAGAAAGCGACAGTGACTGTAATATTCTGCTGTCAGAACTAGTGGTTGGTCATGGTTTTATTGTATGATTGGATCTTTCACTCTTAATATAATATAGACAACACATTTCATGCATATGTTGTTATTGTATTTCAGCTGTCTTGGTTACTCTAATGATATATGTAGTTGTTTTCTTATGCATGAATGTATGGACTCTTTCTATAAATGTATGTATGAATCTTACTGAGATGTGCTTGCTGGTTTAACCATCACTTTGGATTGTTGGTTTCCCTACCTTCCGGCTTGTGATGTATCTTTTCTTGTGTGTTCCCTTTCAAGATGTGTGTTTCCATAGGTTTCTAAGGGGTGCACTCATTGCCCTTTATATGTGTTAGAACCCTTCATGCACCTTCCTTAGCTTACTGCGCATGTCACACCCTTTCTACCAATAAGGACATCTTACTTACCTCTGCATGCAACCGCGGTCAAGGCAATACCGTACGACCCACAGCTAGGACTCCTACACTAAACAGTTTGAGGTCTAGTTGGGACTTCTTACTGGGGAGATCCCCTGACATGTTGGCGGGTCTAGCACCATCAACATTCTGGTGCTAGAAGGAGGGCCAGATGACAAGTTGAGTCCTCACAATATTTTTTAAATCTCTGCATATTTATCATGACTCACTTCAGAGTTTCTCTTTCGAAGTGTATGTCTTATGGAAACAACTTTGAAATCTCGAAAGAGCTCTAGGATAACTTGTCACATAAAACATATGATGGTGGAGACTATGTAGCCTTGGTTAGGCACGCAGTCAACATTGTAGGTTCATGCAAAAGACATGAAATATTTGAAGATTACATGACTTGGGCGTTGTTTTCCTACACACTTCGAGGGCACCCAATGCATTGGTGTGCCACGCTACCTGAAAAATATATTCATTCTCTTTCTCATCTGGTCATAGAGATAGACCATGCTTTCAATCACTTTGACTGTAAAGCACTTAACAAAGAAATTATGAAATTACGAAAAGCACCTAATGAATCTGTTTAATAATTTTACATGTGCTTTTGTTATCTTGAATACCGATTTCCCGAAGATGAAATTGATTGGGAATTCCTCGATGGAATATTTGAGTATCTTCTTTACATATTCGAAAATATGTAATTCTTGAAATCATTCGAACCCCACTTAGCACACTTTGGTGATGGAACTGTGAAATCACAGGCAGACACAGTTACTGTCACAAGTGGCTATTTGTCGTCACTTCATCGAACAGCTTGACCACCGCAGAGTGATGTGGGAGAACATGCACACACATCTGTTTAATTATCACATCCTCCCACCCCTCCTACTCTTGATATCTATGTAGATGTGGCTTGCAGTCCTGCTCATTTCACGTGGATTCATGTAGAATTTCCCACTGTAGATCAACAGATTATGCAATATACTAAAGCAAAACACAAGATCTACTTCTCCAACAAACTTTGTGGAAGCTTAATTGAATATGGGCAAGATCAATAAGAGCACATATAACTGAGAATGAGAAAGAAATCACACATGAACACAGAGGAATACTCTGGGGAAAGCCTTAGCCTAAAACCCTGATCTCTGTAATATCATACAAGTGGAAATATGTTTAGATTACAAAAATAATCAACTCACAAGCTATCATGCTCTCTCTGCAATAGAACAATACAACTCACAAACTAAATAAACACAACATATGTCTTCCTCCAGCCCTCCAAGCCTCCTATTTCCTTGCGCAACTTTTTTTGGGGTCCAGTGATGCCACCTGTGTGAATTGGCATCATCACACACTCACTAAAATGAAGAAGTAACTACACAATCTCTAAGGAATGAATTCCTTTTGCGTGCAAGAGATATCCTCCAACGAATATTCCTGCAATTGATAGTACATTGTCCCATCACCTGATCTCAACTATGTCTCTGACTGAACTAACATGCATGAGTTATTTATGAGAGAATATTCAGTTATCTGAAGTGCAACAATTACATGCATGCATGCATTAACTAACTGAACCCACAATTAGTTCAACAAACTATTTGAACTAATCTAACTTGACTTAGCTCAGATAACTGAGCTAAATAATTACAACTCAAAGTAAAACTCATCCTAATATCCTTTAATCAAGGGATAACTTCCTAAATCAATGGAGAAACTGTTGCATGTCTTCACATAGACTTCATGTTTGATTTCCTACAACTAATTAACTCATGGTGAATTAATTAATTATTTTACAAATAACTGCTAAGATCAAATTCGAATTTTACTTCTCTATTTTAGTTTAGGGACTGACTAAAATAGGAAGGTATCTCGAAATGCTATGTATAGCAGTGCCATTTTTAGCATTTCTTGTTGCTATTTTCAACACTCCCTCTCAATGATAAAGGGATTATCAGTAACCCCAATCCTGTCTCTATGGAACTCGAACTTGCATTTTGACAATTCCTTTGTCAAAATATCTGCATCCTATTCCTCGGTCGAAACATACAACAACAACATGATCCTCTTGACCACACACTCTCAAAGATGGTGATACCAGATATCTATGTGCTTGGACCTGTCATGAAAAACTGGATTCTCAGAGAGTTTGATACAACTCTGATTATCATAGTAGATCACTGTAGGATGCATCTTCTGAACAAACAATCCCACTAGAATCTTCCGCATCCAAATGGCCTCACATGCAACCTGACTAGCAGCCATGTATTCAGCCCCTGTTGAGCTAAGTGCAAGTGATGTTTGTTTCTTGTTGTACTAGGAAACTATAGCTGAACCAAGGTTGAAGATTCCTCTAGAAGTGCTCTTCTGGTCTAATGGACTCCCTGCTCAATCTGCATCTGTGAAGCCTTGAAGTTTCACTCCCTCTGTCCATCTGTACCACAATCCAAATTGAGATATGCCTCTGAGGTATCTCAGCACATGCTTCGCTGCCTTCCAAAACAGCTTGGTAGGCTAAACCATAGCTTGACTCAGTTGGTTCACCGCAAAATATAAGTCAGGTCGTGTGTTCACTAGATAGATTAGTGAACCCATCAGCTGTCGATAAACAGTGGCAGCTACTACCTCACCTGAAGTAGCATCCCCTTCCTCTAGTTCCTAGCTAGAGGAGTCTGCATGGGTTTGCACTTCTCCATATGGAACCGCCTAAGGATCTCATTGGCATACTTGCCTTGAGACACAAAAACTTCTCCATCTCTCTGCCACACTTCCATGCCTAGAAAGTAGTGCATAAGACCCATGTCTTTTATTTCGAACTCTCTTGCAAGGTCCTCCTTGCAAGACTGGATCAGCTGATCATCACTTGTGAAAATCAGATCATCGACATAAAGAACAATGATCAATGGCTTACCTTCTAGCATGATGTGGTATAGGTTCGCATCTGATTCACTCTTGGTGAAGCCCAACCCAATGAAATAGTTGTCGATCCTATTGTACCAAGCATGGGGTGCTTGCTTCAGCCCATATAAATCCCTCTTGAGTCTGCACACATGCGATTCATGATCGAAGGTCTCGAAACCTTCTGGCTACTCAATGTACACCTCCTCCTCAATCTTCCCATTGAGGAATGTTGTCTTCACATCCATCTGATGGATCCTCCAACCCATCTGAGCTGATAGTGCCAACATCAATCTGATAGATGAGTACCTTGCTACAGGAGCAAAGGTCTCATCGTAGTCAATCCCCTCGACTTGTGAGAAACTACAGGCAACAAACCTTGCCTTATGTTTGTCAACACTGCCATCAGCCGCTTGCTTTACCTTGTAAAGCCATCTGGAACTCACCACTGACTTATCCTGAGGTCTTGGGACAACATCCCAAACACAGTTTTGCATGGTGGAGTCATACTCCTCCACCATTGCATCAACCCAGACTGGTTGCTACACTGCCTCCTCGAATGAAGAAGGCTTATAATATACACACTCCCCAACTAGGGCCATGTAACCAGTGTACCGCTCGGGTGATCTCCTATGTCTGCACTAAGAAGATGGTTGTCCCACATTCTCCCACGCATCTAGCATCAACCTGTCAGCTTCCCTTGAGCGTTTCCGCCCATCTCTGGAAGTCTCAGCATGAGTGGATGTCTCCACTCTCGGATCCTTCGCATGTGGCTACTCCGCATCAATATGAGGCTCCTCCTCCTTAGGAACCGAAAGTTCCTCATCTACATGCAACTTGAGCTCCCTCTCAAGTGACACTCGCATGGCTTTTTGCTCGTCAAACTTCAGATCCTTGTGTAACACTGTCCTCTGACTGGTAGGCAGGAACACCCGATAATTGTGGGGTGTATCCATGTACCCGACAAGTATTCCCGACTCATCCGTTGAATCTAGCTTCTTCCGGGCATCTTTGGTCACATGATAGTAAATTGATGATCCAAAGATTTGAAAGTGACTCACATCTGGTTGCTTCCCATAAAAGGCCTCCATAGGTGTCTTCATTCCCAGTATATGGTGCAAGCTTATGTTCTGCAAGTATACTGCTGTATTGCATGCCTTAGCCCACAAATGCATTGGTAGGCTTTGGTCATGCAACATCGCTTGACCTACTCCAATAATTGATCTATTCTTCCTTTTGGCCACCCCATTCTACTATGGGTTATGGGGTGCCATAAACTCCTGTTTAATTCCTTCTGCAGTGCAGAAGTCCTTAAACTATTGGGAGACATACTCTCCACCATTGTCATTACGCAAGGATTTTATTTTCTTTCCAAATTCTTTCTCTGCCAAGGCTTTAAATTCACAAAACCTCAAGAAGGTCTGATCCTTCTTTTGCATAAAGTAGATCCAACATCTATGAGAAAAATCATTAATAAAAATAACATAGTACCCTTGTTTAGTGGTGGAGGCTGTAGAGAATGGTCCATAAACATCTGAGTGAACTCGCTCCAGGATTTCTCCATCTCTACTGTCTCAATCCAGAAAGGAATATTTCACATACTTACCCAAGGTATGACCTTTGCATGTATTCGTCTGCTCTAATTTTCCCTTGGGTAATCCAGTAGAAATGTGTTGCATGGTCTTCAGGGCTCCATGGTGCAAGTGGCCCAATCTTCTATGCCATAGCTTGCCAACATCTTGGCTCTACACCATCTTAGCTTTGGAACTCAAAGAAACACAATCGTCTACCTCTAGCTTGTAGAGATTCTTAACTTGAATCCCTATTCGCTTGGTATGTCCAGTGCCAATATGCCTCAGGAATACTTTTCCTTTACTAAAGACTACATCATAACCTTTATCTTCTAGCATAGCAACAGACACAAGATTCTTCTTCAAACTTGGTACATACTTTACATCAGTCAGGGTGAGGAGAGCTCCATGCTACCTCTGAAACACAATCGTACCTTCACCTAAAACACGGTACTTTCCATCAACACCCATCTCAATCCACATCTAGAGATCCTTCTCCTCCATTGTACTGAAAAGATTCTTGTCACCTGACGTGTGGAATAAAGCTCCACTGTCTAGGTACCAAACACATCCCCCCATGGATGAAACCATGCATGAGATAAAAGAGAAATCCAACTCAAACTGTGAGGCCAGTGCCTCACCATCAGATCCCTTCGAGGATCCCTTCTTGGATTTCCTCTGTGGACAATTCGTAGCATAATGGCCCACTTCATGACAATGAAAGTATCACACTTTCAATTTGCCAAACTTCTTCCCACCATGGGAAGAATTGGATTTGGATTGGGACGCCTTCCCTTTCCCCTTCCTTGCCCTACTCACTAAGGCTATATTTTCCTCATCATCTTGCTTTGATGAGCATCCATCTCTGGTGCTTCTTCTTATCTCCTCCTGCATTAGATCCGACCAAAGTCGTTCCCAATTTGGTAGTTTTTCTCTTCCATTTACTGAGTCTTGGTAGTTATGCCAACCCTTAGGAAGATCGAGGAGCACAAGACTCACCATGTCATCATCGGTTGTTGTGATCCCTACGTTTCCAAGCTCATCGCTACAGGTGGTGAGCTTGTTCAGATATGTAGAGATCGTGTCGCCCTTTTCACACTTGATTTTCTGAAGCTTGTCTTTCAGCACCAGCTTCCTCTAGTCGCTGCTATTTTGATATAGATCTTTCAATGTTTTCCACATCAAAAACGATGCCTCCTCCCCATGGAGACTTGAGACTATGTGGTCTCAAACTCCCTCCAGAAGGATTCTCCTTGCTCTAGCCACACATTTCTTCCATTGTTCCAATTCAGTAGCATTAGCCGCTATGGGCTTGGGGACTTCTTGATCAATGAAGTCCTTTAGACCGTTATCCTCTAATACTGCTTCCATGAGATCCTTCCAGGCTATATAATTCAAACTGCCATCAAGAGCATATTCGAGTCTTAAACCGTTGAATGCCATTGGTGAAATTGAGATGTGATAAGAACTCAATTTCTATATTCAAGAACCTCAAACTTAAAACTTCTCCCTTCTTGTATACCGTTCTCTCCTTTGATCACCTTTGCTCTGATACCATGTAAAATTTCCCATTGTAGATCAATAGATTATGCAATGTACTAAAGCAAAATACAAGATCTACTTCTACAACAAACTTTGCAAAAGCTTAATCGAATATGAGCAAGATCAATAAGAACACATAACTGAGAATGAGAAAGCAATCACACATGAACACAGAAGAATACTCTGGGGAAAGCCTTAGCCTAAAACCTCGATCTATGTAATATCATACAAGTGGAAATATGTTCAAATTACAAAAAGAATCAGCTCACAAGCTATCCTGCTGTCTCTGCAATAGAACAATATAGCTCACAGACTGAATAGACACAACATATGTCTTCCTCCAGCCCTCCAAGCCTCCTATTTCCTTGCGCAATTTTTCTTGGGGTCCAGTGATGCCACCCGTGTGATGTACAGTTTTTTTTGGGGTCCAGTGATGCCCCCCGTGTGAATTGGCCTCATCACACACTCACTAAACTGAAGAAGTAACTGCACAATCTCTAACTGTGTAATCTCTAAGGAATGAATTCCTTCTGCATGCAAGAGATTTCCTCCAAGGAATATTCCTGCAACTGATAGTACACTGTCCCATCACTTGATCTCAATTGGGTCTTTGACTGAATTGACAAGCATGAGTAATTTATGAGAGAATATTCAGTTATCTGAAGTGCAACAATTACATGCATGCATACATTATCTAACTAAACTCACAATTAGTTCAACAAACTATTTGAACTAATCTAACTAGACTTAACTCAGATAATTGAGCTAACTAATTACAACTCAAAGTACAACTCATCCTGATCTCCTTTAATCAAGGGATAACTTCCTCAATCAATGGAGAAACTGTTGCCTGTCTTCAAATAGACTTCATGTTTAATTTCCTACAACTAATTAACTCATGGTGAATTAATTAGTTA
Source organism: Pinus taeda (assembly GCA_000404065.3). NCBI lineage: Eukaryota > Viridiplantae > Streptophyta > Pinopsida > Pinales > Pinaceae > Pinus > Pinus taeda. Next base: position 24,488 of record APFE031649947.1, on the reverse strand, counting down.
TTTTACAAACAACTGCTAAGATCAAATTCGAATTTTACTTCTCTATTTTAGTTTAGGAACTGACTAAAATAGGAAGGTATCCTGAAATGCTATTTATAGCAGCGCTATTTTTAGCACTTCTATTTTTAGCATTTCTTGTTTCTATTTTCAACAATTTGTTCCCTCAACCTCCATCCCCGTGTTCCATTGATCCTCCGAATTGTACTATCTTGTGTTCTTCCATTCTAGACCCCTCACCTGTTGTGAAAGAGGATCAAGTTGTCAACGGAGTTGATGTTGTGCAACCAACCTATGCTATCATTCATGATGAATGTGTGTGGGAATCTAAAGAATAAACCACGATGAAAGATGACTCCCTTCCATCTACGCCTCATCCGCTTTATCCTAACATCCCTTGTGATTCTACCACTATTGATTTCCCCTGTGAAAACTCATTTTCGTATGTTTCTACTTTCGATCATTCACAGGACACATCAAATGTCAGTTTGTCATTACATTGCGGAGAGGACACATCTTCCTATGAAAATCCGTCCCATATGTCATCTATCATTTTTGAAAACATAGAGGGTGAACATCCTTGCTTCTCATCTACCCATTTGCATGATTCATCAAATCATGAGGATGCTCACCAACATCCCAAATTTTCTGATCATGGCTGTCATGATCTATGTACTTCTTCATTTGATCACGATGTTGATTCACTCATTGTTAATATGTCTAGGCCACTGGGCTTCGATGATATACCTATCTAAGAAGTAAAAACTCCACATGTTGTCAAGCCACTTCTCCCTAAGTTGATGGTTATGTCAGGCCCTTGCTTTCCTGAGGTTGGTTTCACTTTCGATCAAGAAATTTTTGAAAAACACAAGGTTCCTCATCACTCTCTGCTTCGCATTGAAGATCAACTAAACACCCAGATTTTGCTTCCTCCACTAGAGTCACACGGTCCCATCGCTTTTGCATTGGAGGAATCTTACACAACAAGCACACTTGCACGATGTAAGTGGTCTATCTTTCTCATGTTTTCTTGCATGTCACAGTTAAGAGAATGCGTATGATTAACATCTGCACACAATGTAGCACATCACCATGGAAAGTCCAGAGAGTGCATGTGATGCACTTTCTATTGGGTTGTGTTATATTCTTTCGACAACTAGCCCCAGTTTTCGCATATGGTTTTTGGTGTGATGGTTTTCGGTCCATGGTATTTTGTAGATCTGGTCAAGGGAACTACGGTTATGTTCTAATCTATGGTTAATGGATTGGGGGTTATGGATGCTTCGGCATGTATATATATATATGTATTGTAACATTGAAAGGAACATAATGAAAAATCAATATGGTAGTCCCGATTTTTGGATCCAAGGGAAAATCTCTGTGTATATTTGTTTTATGTGTCATTCTCTCGCCATTTTTTATTTTCTGTTTTTTAGAATTCGTATGCAGGTAATTTCTGTATGGAGTTAAAACCTACACTTTCACTGATTTATTTTGTTTGGACGCATTTAAACACTAAGTGTGTTTGTCTTCATCGTTATATCCTTCATGTTTTCTGGTTCGTGTGACTGTGCTATTCGTGAACCACGCCTTCACCAACATGGGTTGACCAATGCAGCGATGGCTACATTGGAAGTGTCACTTCAGATGAGCAGACCCATGAACCATTAGCTTAGGAGTAGGATTAGTGTTTGCTTCTTATTGGTTTTCCTACATGCATTTTTCCTTTCTTATTTGTTTGTTTGTTTGATTTCATGTTTGTTTTCTTACAAGAATTTCTTTCGCATTTTTCCTTATGATCCTTGCTCTTTAGTTGTTTGTTTTCTTGTTTACGTTCGTAGGTTAGTTTCGCATGAACCATGTGCAACTCTTGAAACAAGTAGGGTAAAGTGCAAGAGGACTTGTGGAGTTATCAATACTTGGTTATCTATCGTCCTCTCTCTGCATGAAGAACTTGTTTTCTTCAGTCCATGATACACCAATGGAAAATACATTCTATTTGAAGTGAACCTTGATGAAAACACAACACTTGCATGCTAACTAGTTTCACCTACTTTATTCAGTCGTTTTTGGGTTAACCCTTGTCAGCTCAGTCAAGTAGAGCAAGGTGAGGGGGAAAACCTTAACAGGTATGTCAGAGGTATATACAAAATACTTCTCTGAAGGAACAACCTTTGGTGCTCTCAATAACTGGGGATCCCTCTTCCGGCTCTGAAATGAATAAGTGCTATGCACAGTTTTTGAAAAAAAAAACAATAATATGAAAAAATGTGAAAAATGAAAAATGAATAAGGCAAAAGAAGAGAAAGGCTTCCTGCGTAGAGAGGTGATGTGAGTAACTCCATCAGGATACTGGCCAGGCTTGCTAGAAGCGGAGCAATGCTTGTGTTTCTGCGTGACTCCGTTAGGGTACTGTCCAGGCATGCTGGAAGTGGAGGAACATCAGAGATGAAATTTAAACTCTAACTATCATATTACTTGTGTTGACTTGGCTAGGAATGTGTGTTGACCAACCAAGAGCCTGGTAGGTGCTACATCTCTCAATCAAGCTAGTGTGGGAATTAAGATGATCTAAGAATCGAGCAATACTTCCAGAGGAGTTAGACTTTTTTTTCACGAAATAAGGTCCATTTAGGGAGATGGAGTTCTACTAATGTGTCAACAAGTGTTGTAGCGGCTACAACCACCCTCCAAAATGCTTCGTTTTCGAGCCTCCCTACCAACCACCCTTAGCAGCATGTCTTGCACTGTTAAGTACATAGGCTTCATTTGAGTTTCAGTGGCTTGCCAGCCTATGCATGTTGACTTGTTTGTATCCCACCCACAGGCTATCATTTAGGATTTATATAATTTTATGGCTGAGATGCTCCCCCTAAAATTTGTGCAATTCTAGAGGGGAACGAACCTTCCCTCTAGAAGTTGTGCAATCCTACTGGGCTGCCTGCTAGGCTCCATAAATGCGCAGTTCAAATAGGCAACCTTCCCTTGTAAAATTTCACAGTGCAGCCCGACACCGGGCTTTAGGTTAGGAATTGCATAGTTCTGACTGACAGCGAGGGGTTCAGTCCAAAAATTGCGTAGTGCATGAGGAACAACTAGTCTTGCTCAGCTAAGAAATTGCGCAAATTTCATCCCCAGGATTGCTGCCTGCTTTATGTGCTTTCAACTTGACTGATTCCCTCCAGGAATGAGAAATCCTAATTTGCATGCATGGGTTGCTTTTCCCAAAAAAGAAAAAGAAAAAATCATCCCTACATTTAGGGATATATTTTTAGCAGTTGGAGGTTACATGCAAAGATCGTTTTAGAAACCTCCTCCCAAGTGTTGCTTTTTCCTAGATTTGTGGCATGCGCCTCATAACCTCGATCTTATCAAACCTTATTCATTTGATGTTTCAGAGATCATTCCTAACATTGATCTTGTATCTCTGACATCCCACATCACATCTAGGTGTCTTTGGTACATTCAGCTCAGCTTTTTCTAGATAAGCCTTCTTTTCATGCAACTTTTTTCTTTTCTGTTGCTTTTTGTATTTCTCTTTATGTAAGTGTTGTCTGCTTGGTTTTGATGAATGATTTCTATCATTTTGATGTATGTTAGCCCGCAGAAGCACTGTTTCAGTTTTTGATTGCATATCACTGCTTTCGCATGCATGACACTATTTCTACACTAACAGTCATCGCTGCGCCGGCTCACTTCACAGACATGCTTACTTTACTATTTTATGAATCTTGCACTCATTGTTTTCATGCATGATTATTCACTCTTCCTTACACTCAATCACGCCACACATTCAACCCTTTTCATGTTTTCAGTTGCTCGTTGGCGGGTCTGCCCTGCCTTGGCCCGGACCTTGCCTTGCCCTGCCAACGATGCACATTTTTGAGTGTGAATTTTCCTTCCTCCTAGAAAATGTACAAATTTTTCTATCACTGGCCTCCAGTCTTGCATTGCACAATTCTGGGAGGCAATGCCTTGCTGGCCCCAGAAATTACGTAATGCAGTTTGTTGGTTTGCATGTCACTGTTGACTGAAACTATGGATTGCGTAGTTTCAATCCTAACTAGGCCATGTTGTATTATGCATTACATAGTTCCAATAGTTAGTCAACCTCCTGAGAGCCCGGAATGTGCCTTGCACAGTTTTGGCCATCAGTCTCCCAACCTCCCGACAAAAATTGTGTAATCTTCAAAATGAGTCACACAGGTATGTTGCATGTCAGTCCTCCATTTTGTTCTGGTTTTCAACTGAAAGATTGCTTTCCATGAGTGTTTTTATGTCTCTAGGTATTACAGGTGTTCGTCTACCTCTCAGTGGTATAGGTACATGGCTTCCCAAGGAGCAAGGTCAAAGGACACTATGGAGAGCACAACTGGAGATGCAATTGAGTGAGTGTCTATGAACTTACCTATCTATGAAGACACCAAGTTTCTCATAGACAAGGATATCAAGATGAAATTGAAGTGGCATTGCAAAGAGTAGCGCCATCAGTGGTAGCAGATCTTTGCATGACCAAGGTAGGATGAAGGTTGTTGACAACACAAAGGCCGAGCAAAGTTGCAATCTCAAAGGAAATCCACTTGTGATGAAATAAGCTTTAGAGATTCAGGCTAAGTGGCTACAACACGATAAGAGGATCATGGAAAGGAAAGGAGGAAATAGAGGATGGAAGAGAAAAAGGAGTGGTAGGAGAAGAAGTGGCAACTCAGGGAAGAACAAGAGATGTGCAGCGGAGAGAAGGAAGCGCATCAGGGACATGTACAGTAGGAGGAAAAACATGCACAAACTGATGAAATTGTGCCCATACAGGTTATAGACTCATCCCAACAACTGTCACAGATCAGACAAGGTGAGTGGTGCTGTTGATCACATGCTCGAGTGTTCAGCAACATGGATGTCATTGTGCACACACATGAGATCCCATCCATCGGCACACTCACCAAGCCGAAGACAAAGAACCAAGTCCAATTGGAGCTGGACAAATACTTCGACACATTGGTGTGCATAACTACCAGCACACACTTAGAGATCAGTGTAGACACTATGCATAAGTATGTTACTGGTCTGACTGCACTCAAGACTATGATGTGCATGTTATCAGATGGTTTGGACAGAGGAGCCAAATCAGTGTACCCAGATGCAACAGAGGCAAGAGTTCACTTCCAAAAGGATGTCACCATAGAGTACATGGAAACCATCATGTAGTAACAAGATTGGCATTAGTTCGCCACCGTCGATCATTGCAAGGATGTCGAAGAGTTGGTCTTCCCACAGTTGTCCAAGTCTTAGTGATGTCTTGCATGGATTACTTAAGCTTAGTTTGTCTCACATGGGTACATGTGCAGATTGTAATGTACCATGTTGTAAAAGTGAAAGACCAAGTGTCGATAGTTGAATGTAATAGTCATGTAGTAGTTGAAGAGTCATGAGGGTAGGTGAAGAGTCACAAAGGGGAATGTCAAGAGTCACCCCGCTTTTTGCTATTTATATAACCTCATAACTAATTGTATAGGATTTTTGGGAGGCAAGATTCCTATAGGTTTAACTTAGAGAAAGCTTGGAGTGTATTGTAACATGCCTTGGCTTCTCCACAGTGCAGAGCTAGTACATCTCTTTGGAGGAGCACGCGACAATTACTGTAATGTTCCACTGTCGGAACTAGTGGTTGGTCATGGTTGTATTGTATGGTTGGATCTTTCACTCTTAATATAACACAGTCAACACATTTCATGCATATGTTTTTATTGTATTTCAGTTATCTTGGTTAATCTAATGATATATGTAGTTTTCTTACGCATGTATGTATGGAATCTTTCTATATATGTATCTATGAATGTTACTAAGATGCACTATTGGTTTAACCATCACTTTGGGTCATTAGTTTCCCTACCTTCTAACTTGTCATGTATCTTTTCTCGTGTGTTCCCTTTCAAGCTGTGTGTTTCCACAGTTTTCTGGGGGGGTACTCATTCCCCTTTCCGTGAGTTAGAACCCCTCATGCAAACACATCTTACTTACCTCTGTGCGCAACCATGGTCAAGGAAATATTGTATGATCCACTTCTCAGACTCCTACACCAAACGGTTTGAGGTCTAGTTGGGACTTCTTACTAGGGATATCCCCTAACATGTTCCTACGTTCAGAACTTATGCACATAAAACATGGGTGGAAGATTTGTTTCATTGGGAGAACCTTTGGATAACGATAATACAAAAATTAATGTTTTGGAAATTATGGTTTCTTGTTCTTGTAACAGGTGAGCTGAGAGGTAACTTTCCTTGGCTGAGAAAATCACAAAGGTTAGTCTCTGGCCAACGTCAGAATTTTTCTCAAAGGTACAGGGGCATTGAGGTAATGGGTCGAGCAGCGACAACCAAGGGCCGAGGGAAGAGATTGCGGGGGAGCAAAGGCCAAGCTGAGCACTACGGGAAAACGTCATGGTAGAGAGCCCATTGCTAACATGATCTAGGAAGCAACATCTTCTTATGTGGATGGCACCAGAGAGGAAATGAAACAACTCATTGCATAATGGGAGGAATATATAAATAGTCAAGTGAGTGTGGAGGAAACTGACATGGAGGATTGGAAGATCCTGGTTCTAGATTTGGGACACACCAAAAGTCAAGAGACACTATATAAGAAAACCTTGTATCTGTATTGCTTTATGAAATGGCTCCTGGGCAAGGCCATGGAACAAATTTGGATGACTGCTGTCCAGGAATTTCCAAATTACAAATAGGACTTTCAAAAATTTCAATTTCAATTGCAGAAATAGGATGGTCACCTGGAACGTATAGAGAAACATTTCCCATGCCTTTTCGTTTCAACTGAGCTGCCAGGCTCTAGCACAAAAGATCTAGCCTGAGCTACATCAGCATCTGCTGAGCAGGAGGAATAGAATGCTAACCCTTATTCTGTTTTGATTAGTTTTCATGTGGATAACTTTTAATTTATAGTTTGTAGTCATATATATATATAGTATATAATTATATAATATATATATATATTAATATATATATATATATATATATGGGTTGGGACATGAAAATCAAGTTTATATAGCTTGGATAGATAGACAATATGTCTTTCTATGGATGACTTATAATGCAGTTAGGTGGTCAAACAGACTTGGTTTCCTGATGGAAAGTTGAGCCCACCTAACCAGGATGTAATAGTTGTTACTTGCTTATTATTTTATTATAAAAAATAAGATTATATATTATATATATATATATATTAATATATATATATATATATAATATATATATATATTATATAATATATATATATATATATAAATATATATATAATATATATATATAATATATATTATATATATATATATATATATATATATATATATCTTGTTTCAAGATAAATGACCCAATAAATTAATGAAATAAATTAATGTAAAAGGCTACATATGAGAAATAACTACAATTTTTTACAAAATGAATATAAATGATTAATTTACTAAAAAAATTGAAACATTTAGAATGATATTATTGTTTCTATAAAAGTGTAGGCGAACCATAAAAGAATTGTTTTTCCCACATGATTTTGAAACTTGACAGAATTTTTTGGAAATCTAGGTTATAACTACCAAGTCCCCAAAGGTTCTTGAAGGTGTTGAATGCATGTCCACCATTTAAGAAACAATTCAAAGACATTTAGTTCCATATTTTTTAAAAAACATATAATTTATAGTTTGGATGAAATTGGTGCTTGCTTAGACAAGCCCTTTTATATATATTCTCATAGATATATCATTTTGCAGGACAACGCCATTCAATCATGTGATAAAACATCTCAGTTCCCACACTCCTTCATACAATCATAGTGACATGACAATAAATGGATTTTTTAAATAAAATGATAATAAAAAAGATAGAAATAAATCTTCTAATTTTTTAGACTCATAAAGTAGGGGATGTTGCTAAGCAACTAGAATCACTGGCCAATGCTTCCATTTATGCTTTAGATGTGAGAATTTACTCATAGATAAAGTATTCCCAAAAGTGACTTGAACATGATATGAAATTCTATCTTTGTATCGATATTTATAGTCATTTTATCGAACACTTAACATACATCCTTCCTAGTTGTCATTATTTAATAGGAGAGCATTTCGACCAACATTTTAGCAACCACATTTCTAGCAAAAGACAACTAAGTTACATGTCCTATCACTCAGAATATTTTAGGTGTATGAAAGGAGTGAAATATCTCAACAATATCTTGACTAAACTTACTGAAAAGACTCTTGAAATAAAACCCTTGGTAGCATTTACAATAAATTTCTAACAAACACATGGTATAAAAAACCAAACCACAATCACTTAGAATGAACCCTTGAAGTAGTACGACTCTTCTTGCAAAATCCATCACATATTCTCTCAACATACTAACACTACCATCAAATTGTAACATTTTATAAAATCACCTTCTGCATAAATATGGAGTTCTTAATGTCAACCGCCTTTGCAAATCCTCTGCAAATTCTTGGTGTCTTTCTTTCCTGATTTCTTGGTGAACATAAACAACAGGAAAATATGGTAAAATATATATTTCTCATGTTTCTACAATTGTTTTTTAAAAAATATTGGTATTTTAATATTTATGTATGTGATTTATAGTCCCTATTCGTACCGTGACACAAAAAGGGGAAAATTTCACATATAAGATATTTTGGTATTTACTGATATTTCATTATAATCATTATAATTTTTCCCCATGGTGGGTGTTGTATCCCTTTCCTTTTGCTATTATAATGAAGACATTTGGAGTAAGAGGTCACCTAGCCCATCAACTGCTCTCTTTTAAGCTCTAGTACATAATGGTTAAATTCTCAGACGAGGAAAACATTAATGCGTCTTTGGTCGTTGTATCCATCACCCAACCTGTTGGCTCATGATTTATGCTAATCATCACCTGGAGTGACTCATCCTAATTATGGTAAGAGATGGCAACATGGCCTGGTGGCACTCTTCTTTAGGTGCATCTATGATCCTAGTAAGCAGCATAGTATTCCTATCATTACGGCCAGTTATTATTGTTCTTGACCATCATGCCTATATTTCTCATAATAACCATGCATTCCTTGGCTAGTCTGACTCTTAGGCTTTATTGGTTCTCTCAGAGTTGGAGAGTCTATCTATCCCTTCGTCACTCGATGGGAATTCATCAACCTCCTGCATTTTCCTAGTGTATTTCGGGTTTCATTTTTCCCATAAGGCTCACTCTGATGGTTCATCTCTCTCATAATATTCTCTACTTTCTCTCAATCCGCAGGATACTCTAATTAAGTTTCAAGTTCATAGTTACTCGTTTGCGAGGATTTCAAAATATATTCTCCCACACTTCCAAATTCAACCCTATAATAATAGTTGTAGGAACCACCATGTTTAAAGACCCATGGATGACAACATCCAAATCTTGGTTTGCATAGAACGTGAGTGTTAATCAACTTAGGCTTCTATCTCATTGGTCCTTCTAGCAACTCGCTTCTCCCAATTGTTGCCTTGTTGGCTCTTTATTGGTTATGGATACCACATCGCCTGCATGCTACGATGGGTGGTTGATGGGTACTAACATAATAACTTAGGCAGGTGGGTCATGCAGCTCGTGGTGCAAGAGTTATTAGTGTTCACGGTCATTCATAGAAGTGTCTTGGTGTGGCTCAGAGTTTCATATACTTGAGTTGGAATTTGCATGTAGTTCGAGGTTTGCAGCTCAATATGGATCGTAGCCCATGGAACGAATTACTCATAATAGCTAATCATCTATCTATATCACAATGCAGTGACTTTTTAATTTTGTGTTGCATGTAGATTATAACATCCCCCAATAACCTCGCATAAAAATTCTTGGAGATAGAAAGGTTTTACAACATTTACCAACGTGTAACTTTCTGAATTACTTTATATATTCCTTCAATGACCATTAGATAAACCATTGTTATAACATAGAGTAATATTTACTAAAGGAATAGTAAGTTACACAATGAGTAATTTCCCCTCTTGTAGCATATTAACTTAAACTTCCTGATGCAACATTGCATCAATTCCATGATTATTTTAACTTAGCTAATCATATTCTTGACAATAGAAACATCATGTCATGCAAGGAATCAACATCATAAAAATATCACAACAAACAATCACATCATTAGATGCTGATATACACTGGAAACCCTAAAGGGCGAAAACCAACAAACTTATAATTTTATTATTCATTGATTCAATGTCCTGAAGATGGATCCCCATTAGGATTCAAAATGTTGCCAAAGTTCAAACTATATTGTGGAGAATCTGAATCATCCTTCTCTAAACAAAGACCACAAAAATTTAAAATATAATATTATTAAGTACTCATGAGGGTGTTCACCCCTCACTTAATGGCTTGTAAGGGAGTTCATCCCTTAACCATTGCCATAAAATATTACATAGAAATAATTCTTAAAACAATACTCCAGCTAGATGTCATTACAATCATCATGATATCATTTATCCACAAATCATCAAACTACTTGTTCCCATCAGTAGAGTATCTTTCACCTAACATTACTCAATCTACTTTAATAATTAGTTGTTTATCTACCAAAATGTTAAGCATAATCTAGCCTTTTCATAAGTCACCGTTCATCCCTACCATTGTTGTTGTTAGAAAGCTTCGATATCATGGTTAGATAATCAATCTTTATTAATGTTGCTTCAACATTTATTCATGTGCATAAATGAAATGTAAACAAAACATTGTGACGTGCTTCCTTTAATAATCACTACACATGCACTAATCATAAGCATATAACTGTTATATCATGTATATAAATAGCTACCACATTAACTAGTATTCCCCTACACAAGAACACCTTACTTCCAATAGGAAAACCACTAGAAAAACACTACAACTATCATTATTCTTCTAAAGGAAACTAGCACACTATCCATGGCTTTTCATGTCAATACATAAGATTTTCACAATTTCATGCAGATACACAATCTTTTCTCGAAAGAAAGCTAAAATAATCCTGCATGCAAATGCATAATCTTTCCAAAATAAATCTAACAGAAATTTACATGCAACTGCATAATCTTTCCAAGGGAAAGCTATCATAAAGATACTATTCTTGTGCATGCAACTACCTGTTCTTTCCAAGAGCCTCTTTTCCAAGGAAATTTGTTTGTAATACCTATTGTACATGAAAATACTTGCACTATCCAAGTAAAGATAACATGATAATTATTATTTCTTGTGTTCATATACATGTACTTATCCAACGGAAAAATAACATATTTATTTCATGAAATTACAAATTTCTTTTCAAAAAGTCTAGTACGATAATTATTTTCTCCTCTACATGCAAATATATATATATTATATATATATATATATATATATTATATATATAATATATATATATATTTCTTTCCAATAAATCTATATCAATAATGACTTCTTCTTTTCATGCAAGATCAATATAAATAACTTAGCACAAGCCAACACATTCTTTTCCAAAAACACTAACACATTAGCTATCTCTATATGTACATAAACAACTATTCTTTTCAAGAGAGCTAACATCGTGGCTATTGGTTTTTGCACATCTACCTATATTATTTTTCAAAATAAATCATATTATTTTTTCTTTTCATGCATGTAAGAAAAAATATTTCTTTCTTAATAAATCTACCCAAATAGTTTTTCTATCCATGCATAAAAAATACAAATTTCTGCAGTCTTTTTAGGGAAACAACATGGGTCACACAAATTTAGTGCTTATTTACAAGAAGTTACTCTCATTAAATTTTCTTTGTTCAGAACCCATGAAAATCCTTTCAAGAACCCATGCAATCCACTCAAGAATTAACAATGTTAACTTATCTCTATTTTTCAAGAGCTCATGCAAATATTTTCAAGATTATTCTCATTAAATTGTCTTCATTTTTCATTTACTCATGCAAAACTTTTCCAATATTAGTCTCATTAAATTATCTTCCTTTTTAATTAATTCATGCGATATTTTCAAGAAATTCATCTTCTAGATGCATGAAAACTATTTTTCTTACATGCAATCATATACTTCTTTTCACAATAGCTATTTTCTTGCATGTAAACATTTACTTCTTTTATAAAATAAATCTAGCATAACATATATTAATCTCATGCATATGCAATTTCTTTCTAAGATAAATATAATATAATAGATATTGACCTCATGCATATGCAAAAAAATTTAATCAATTGATGCACAAATAACTTATCTTCTAATGTGTGGAATCCATAGCCCAACGAGACAACTAACGTGGTATTTTATGTCGAATTGATAATTTCTACCACACTGCTATAACCAACATTGTCCAGGTAATTAATGAGTCAATCTTGTGTTGAGTTCCCCACGGGATGACTTTCATTTAACAAATTTTGTACATATAATTATTCAAAAACACTCATTCCTCTCTCTTAGCCTGATTCTACATGTATTTCGCCATTTTTTCTCATTGCTCCCAGGCTTACAATAAGTAGAATTTAAAATAAGCAATAAATTTTATAAATCCCAAAAGCACTCCATAAATAACTCATAAATTACCCCATAAATAATTTTTTCCTAAATCCTAAAAATCACTCCATAAATCATATTTTTATTAATTCTAAAATCACTCAATCTATTTTTAGAATCTCTCATGCTTTTCAATGTATATTTTCTTTTTCCTTTGGGACAAAATATCACCTATCCATAGCTTTTCTAAAACTATGGCTCATTAGTTCTAAAACTCATAAAATATACCAACTTAGAAAATGCAAGTTATTTACATAGAAGAATATAAATTCTTCTAAAAAATCAAGATCCCATTTTAAAGCTTTTTCACATCGAAGATTTAATGGTTTAGACGCTTTAATGCTCCTGCATCAACAATCCTTTGTAAAACCTTTTTCAATAATGTGGCTTCTCTCTTCACCCTTCCGTTCTCATAGTCATTTCAGTTTCATGAATATTAAAATTAGTTTTACAATGAATTCTTCAAGAATATGTTTCTTGAATTGCATCCACGTATTTCATTATATATATTAAATTAAATAGTAATATTTTGTAATATTGTAATACATGAATTTTTATGAGAGTTTTTTATGGTAGCTTATGCTATGGATATTACATACTCCTTTCTTTGAAGAGAACATGATCCTTAGTGTTCTTCTCTCGTTGGAACTTTAACTTTTACTCATGATATAACAAGATAAAAAACCCAAAAGGGAATCCTTCCCCTTCAAAATGAAGGATTTTATTTCCAAGAAATACTCATAAACAAAACAATAATGTTCTAACAATAGACATAATCATTTACAACTACAAATATGCAAGATCTACTTTCAACTACTTAGCCATTATTCCAATTCCTAGAAACAAAGTAGAATCTCTATACTAACTTACCATTACTCTTGGAAATCGTGGCCACTATATGCAATTTTTTGTTTAACTATAGGTGGTTTCTCAGTTGTGGTAAATACTCTAAGAGTGGTTTGACAACCCAACAACAAGCACCTAGGGTGGTTTTCACAACCTTCATGGAAAACACCTTGCAATGTATGATTAACAAATCCAACATGATCGCATCAATTACAATCACATTACTTTTATTCACAACATTTTCAATCAAATGAAACAATTTTAACTACCAGTCATTAATGCAATGTCAGGTGATACTTTAATCTCAGTAATTCCACAAGTAATCAGAGAAAACCTAACTCTCTAATCATAAAAGTGATAAATCACCGCACCAAGTGCACATTGTCTTAACCCCTTCTAAAGACATCCGCACAGTACGCTTACAAGTACTCATAGAGAATCTAGCTCTCAATTCATCAAGATGATCAATAATTGCATCAAGTGCATATTGTCTTAGCTCCTGCTAAAGACATTCAAAAGATTTGTAATATGATAAAGGAACTTACATTTCCAATAATTCCTTTCTCGAGCTCTAAGTTCCTTTCCTATAAATATGTACATTTATTATACATTCATATAGAAAATTCATCTTTAACACATCATTTATCTGATTAATTAGCTTGTTCTACTATGAGAACCACAATGTGGTAAAGAATTCTTCTCCCAACCAATGGGAACTGGTTTCCACAACTAGGTTGAGCCATTTTCACATCAAAGACAGTTTTCTAATAGTGACCATATTTGGTTTAATATAGGATTCCTCTTGGTAATGTCCTGCCTATTACTCCAACAATGTTCTTCCTTTTATTTGAGGGTTCCACCAATATTTCTATCCCACTGGTGTTTTTTGGAATTTAGTATCTTTATCTCCCATATTAATTCTAATCATATCGAGACTCATGGCATCTATCTCCAACCATTTTTCTATGGTCTTTGAGTAAATTAAAGCTCAACAGCTCACTCTTTGGGACTCCTTAGGCTTACTACCCATGCAACTTCCGATTCAACTTCTGGACAGAGGCTAATGTTCTAGCATGAGTGCAAGATGATATGAAATCAACTTTACATTTACTAGATGAGTTAAAGTACAATCAAATAATACCCAAGGAATTTGGATTTGTTTTTCCTAAGAGATCAGTATTTCACAATTCATGATTCCATTTATGTTCTTTTCATTTTGGATCTATTGTCTCATGAGCTAGAATTATATTAAATAAACAAATCACCTATTTCATTCATCCAAAGAAACTACACTTGCTTGTTTCCAATATACATAACTTGATATCGTTCCTATAGCAATTATATACTCCAAAGTTTATTTTATATACATTGTCTATATTTCCCGTCTCCCACAACCTGGATGTATACTCTGTTTTTATAACTTCATTCTGAAATACACATAATTTTAGTTCTAACAAAACAATACTATATTTATTCAGACTAAGAAGTTAAAATGTTATCTATCCAACATGTATCTCAATCCAAAACTTACAACCTGTGCACATATATCATATCAATAACAAACATAATCAAAGAGCTAATCATAAATAATGTTTGGATATTCACTTAAGAAAGAAACATGTTCCTCCTAACCATGAACCACCCTTTGCATTTTCCCTTCGAGCTAAGATCTACTAGCCACTAGAATCAACAACCCCATTTATTCCTTGATGGTTTATTTTATAAGTTTTCTTCCCAACAAATTTTAGCAACGTCCTGCTTTTGGGTCTGCCAACCCTTTTGGCTAAGCCTTTTTTTTTTTAAGGTTCTTTCCTTTTTCTTTAAATCCTTATTTTTTCTCCCGCAACACTTTATTCCACTTGAATTTAGTATCTTTATCCAACTAAGTAATTTTATATGATCTTTCTTTTCTATCATATTAAATCCATTTATTTCTAATATTTTCTCCAAGGGATTTTTAAGAGATTTTTAAGGAAGTTCCATCTTGGATTTAACCACCAACATCTGTTTGCACACTGGCAAGAAATCCTCTAAATCTAATGCTTTGTTCATAAGTATTTTCCAACATTTTATTTATTAACAATAATTAAATCAATTACATCATCATAAAATTTTAAACATGGATTTCATAGCCATCCAGTCCAATAATAGGTCAATGTCTAAAATAGTTAACATATTTGTTAAATATAAGATGCAAACCAACTAACATCATGATATAATCATTAATTCATAAGGTTGTGAGGTTTAAACAAACTAAGTAATCAACATCACTTGATTGCTACGAGTTCTAACATTAAGTTAGTAGAACTACCAAATCAGTCACTTTAACAACGCTTATATCATGATCCAAGTTCTTTGTCACCTTCAAGAACTTGTAATAATAAGTATGCATGGTTAAACCAATATTCACTTGTGAAATCATTGTATTTTTCTTGCATGTGCATAAAATATTAAATAGAACTTTAATCATTCAAAAACACTCATGTATCATAAATGTGTAAGTGTCAATAACAATTATGGTAACAACCCAAACATTCCCAATTCCATAGTGTATTGTTACCAGCAGACTAGAAATATGAAGTAAAATACCATAATCACTTGTTTATAACTCACAATAAGCTTTAATCAAAACTGATTCATAAATATAAGTTTTGATAGTTAGTCATGCAATACTAATTAATAAATGCTACCAACCATCTTAAATTTATTCATGACATGACTCAATCATCAATTAGCCATTACAGTCAAGTTTTACCACTTGACTCATTATTCATTTTTAACATATAAAGGAGTTATTCCAATTTCCTTTAAAATTCTACTGTTCTCTTCAAGCATAAACCCTAACTTTCTACATTCATTTTTTTCACACATAATCACTATATGCCTTCATCCTTTATAAGTAGGGAATTGTAACTTAATTGTTTTCCTTTAAAGGCGACATTAAAATTCTTACAAGAGTGCATGAAAAGGGTTGATAGTTATTCTTCACTATCAATATTGAGTGCTCAGGATTGTTCATAGATGCAAGATATGTTTTAATGCCTTTTATACACATCAATATTCAAATGTCATTAGCACAACTTTTAAGATGACATTATCACTTACTATTATTTAATGTGGTTATTAATCTTGCATAATGCATCTCATGTCAAGTATACTCTACTAAAAGTTCAATTAGAATCATACTTGAGATTATGCCCACTAGCATGATACCTCTACTTCTTTTCCACTTAACGATTCCCAAAAGGCGTCAAATCTATAACCTTTTTCTTTGATACCACTTATAACATCCCCCAGTAACCTCACATGAAAATGCTTGGAGTTAGAACTTTTTTACAACATTTACTAGCTTCTAACTTTCTAAACTACTTTCCATATTCCTTCAATGATCATTAGGTAAACCATCATAATTACATAGAGTAATATTTAGTAAAGGAATAGTATGTTACACAATCATTCATTGCCCCTATTATAGTATATTAACATAAACTTCTTGATGTAACCTTGCATCAACTCCATGATTATTTTACCACAGTTTGTTAATCACATTCTTGATAATATAAAAGTCACATCATGCAAGGAATCAACATCATGAAAATGGCACAACAAACAATCACATCATTAGACACCAATATACCGTAGAAAACCCATAGGGTGAAAACTAACAAACTTATAATTTTATTATTAAATTCTCATGAGGGTGTTCACCACTCACTTAATGGCTTGTAAGGGAGTCCATCCCTTAACCATTGTCATAAAATATTACATAAAAATAATTCTTAAAACAACATGTCCAGCTAGAATTTATTACAATCATCATGATATCATTTACCCAAAATCCTCAAATTAGTTGTTCCCATCAGTAGATCATCCTCAATCTACTTTTATCATTAGGTTTTTACCTGCCACAATGTTAAGCATAATCTAGCATTTGCATAAATCACCATTCTTCCCTGCCATTGTTGTTGTCAGCAAACTTTAATATCATGATTAGACAATCATCTAATAATCAATATTTATGAGTGTTACTTCAACATCTATTCATGTATATACATGAAATGTAAACAAAACATTGTTACATGCTTCTTTTAACAATCACTACACATGCATTAATCATAAGCATATGCCTATTATAACATGTCTATAAATAAATACCACCTTAACTAATATTCCCCTCACAAAAGCACACCTTCTTCTCCAAGAGTAAAACCACTAGAAAACCATTAAAACCATATGTATTCTTCTAAAGGAACTTAGCACACTAGCCATGGTTTTTCATGTGAATACATAAACTTTTTACAATTGCATCCATATAGATAATATATTCTCAAAAGAAAGCTAGCATAATCCTACATGAAAATGCATAATATTTTCAAAAGAAAGCTAACATAATTTGCATGCAACTACATAATATTTCCAAGGGAAAGCTAGCATAAAGATATTATTCTTGTGCATGGAACTACCTATTATTTCCAAGATCATCTTTTCCAAGGAGAGTTGTTTGCAATACCTATTGTACATGAAAATGCAATCTCTATTCCAGGTAAAGCTAACATGATAATTATTATTTCTTGTGAGAAGATACATGTACTTATCCAAAGGAATGCTAACATATTTATTGCATGCAATTACATATTTCTTTTCAAAAAGTCTAACACAATAATTATATTCTCCTCTGCATGCACACACACACACACACATATATATATATATCTATATATATGTCAGATCTATCATAATGGCTTATTAATTTCATGTAAGATAAATATAAATAATTGAGCAAAAAACAATACATTATTTTCCATGAATACTAACACATTAGATATGTCTATATGTATATAAGCAAATATTCTTTTAAAGAGAACTATCATCCTTGTTATTGTTTTGTGCACCTCTACACATATTATTTTTCAAAGAAATCATAATATTTGTTCTTTCCATGCATGCAACAACACATATTTCTTTCTCAAGAAATCTACCCCCAAATAGTTGTATTATCCATGCATAAAAAATACAAATTTCCTGTAGTATTTTTAGGACAACAACATGGGTCACATAGATTCATGGTTTATTTTCAAGAAATTAGTCTTGTTCAATTTTCTTTGTTCAGAACCCACGAAAATCCTTTCAAGAACCCATGCAATCCACTCAATAATTAATCTCTTTAACTTCATTTTTCAAGAGCTCATGAAAATATTTTTAAGATTATTATCATTAAATTGTCTTCATTTATCAATAACTCTGATAAGTCCCTATAATACTAGTGTATCCCGCTTATTGTTATTGTTAGTGTAGCCCCCTATTGTTATTGTTGCAACTATGTAGCCCCCATATTGTTATTTTTGTGCCACATAGAAGCCTACTATTGTTATTGTTGTGCCCTTACATTATTATTGTTATGCAGGCTCTAATTATATTGTGACACCTTATGCTCCTATATATACCAAGGAGGTCTTCTCATTTGCGTCATCGAATAATTCTTCATTTATGTGATGTAAAGGAGGTTTCCCCCTAGAATAGGCTATTTTTCAATTCTTTGATCTATATTTTATTCTCTTTTGTGACCTGGTTGCATAACAATTGGTATTAGAGCTTTGGATTTTAGGGTTTCATTGCTTCAAACAAGTCATTATGGAATTTTCGCTATAACCTTTTTTCTACGAAGCTTTAAAAGCTGAAATTTTGATCACGTGGATATTAATGTTTGACGAACATCGTGTATAAAGTTTAGATATTGGTTCACTATACTTTCTAAGATATGATCCAAAGAAGTAAGTGTTCCTGCATGCTCCATAATTCATCCTCAAACGAACGACCTAGGGAAAATCATCATAAGTTTCCCTACAGGCATTAGATTTGAATTTCATAAAAAGTGACTGAAATTTCACAAATGTTAGTTTGGCATGTATCATTTTCAGGGCTGAAGGTTTAAACAATAACACATGAAATTTCATATAAGTTCGCTCTACTGAACTAGTCCATAATAAGGTTATCGTGGGAGATTGGGCATAACTTTACCTTGAAGAATCCAATATTGGTCTAACTTGTGGCATTGGAAATAAGATTAAAAGGGATACTGTAGGAAAATTTTTTGGAACTTGAAGAGCCAAAATTACAAAGATACAATAGTTTCAAGATCGAGCTCTTAAAAGCAAGAAAAAAGTGTGTATTTTTTTAAAACATTTGACATAACGTTTGTTTGAAAAAAATGTTTGAAGTGATTCAAAGGGCATAGCGAAGCATAGATATCATTTTTTTATTCCATAATGACTCGAAACAAAGAAAATGGATTCGCCTTGTAAGAAACCAGAAATCTTTACTATGACACATGAAGAAGAGTAAGAAATGCAACATGATATATCAAAATTACGAGACCAAGTGCAACAAATTTCACTCTAGAAAAAGGTAACAAAAAATGAATTGAAAGCCATGATGAATGTTAAGATATATGGTAAAAAATGGTACATGGGAGCTTTTAATGATGGTTTGAAAGCATACATGGAAGCAATGAGGAATTTCAATATAGAAGGGTTGAAGGAAGGTTTGGAAAAGTTGCTAGAAGAAAGCCTTCCTAGCGGTGACAAGGTAATCCATGAAAATCATGATGGGGAAAAAGAATATGAATTATGACTTTAGAGACTCTAATTTTTGTTTTAAGACCCACCACATTCCAAAGATCAATATGAGGAAGTTTAATGGCAAGGATCCAGTAAAATGGATACTACAGATGGAGCAATATTTTGATCTCCATGATGTGCAACACACACAAAAGATATGCATTGCATCTTTATATTTAGAACCCAATTAATTTGTATGGTATTGATGGCTTTGTTCTTGTAAATCGCTTGTCACTTGGTCATTTTTTAGGGAGGAAATGACAACAAATTATGAGGATACAAAGAGAAACACCTTCTTTAGCCAATTGATAAATCTCAAACAAAAGGGTTCAATGGCAGAGCACATTGAGGAATTCCAAAAATTGAATATCAGAGAATGATATTCCAAAGGAGCATAGGATAAATGCCTGCATAGGGATTTTAAAGGATAACATCCAACATGAGGTTTTCCTTTGAGAACCTGATTCATTGGATAAGGCATTCAGGTTGGCAAGAAAAGTTGAAAGAAAAATTATGGCAACAAGGAAATCTACCACTCACAACTATAAAGATGGAAGTGTTTCTTCTCCTAGCCTTCCACAACCTACAAGGTTGACACTGCAACAAATGGAGGAAAAAAGAACAAAAGGGATTTGTCACACTTGTGATACCAAATACACTAAAGGTCATATTAAGTGTGCTAGGAAGAAATTATTTTACATAGATTGTGAAGAGGAGGAACAAAAGGAACAAGAAACAATAAAAGAGGCGGATATACACTAGGAAGCAACCTTAGTGAAAGAAGAAATAAATATGACCATATCTTGTAATTCATTGGTGGAAATTAGCACTCCTCAAACTCTTAAGATAGAAGGATATATCAAGAAAAAAAAGGTAATAGTGCTCATTGATTCGGGTAGTACCCATAATTTTATTCATTTTAAGATAGCCAAGGAATTAAATTTCTTTCTATATCCATCACCAGAGTGTCAAGTGATGGCTGCAAATGAAGAAATTATAAATTCCTATGGAAAATGGCATAATATCAAGCTAACCATGGGGGAATATGTATTGAATATTCCAATGCTTTCCATTCCAATGGGTGGTGTTGATGTTGTACTAGGAGTCTAGTGGTTACAATCTTTGGGGACGATAGATTTTAATTTTCAAGAACTTTTCTTGAAATTCTTTTGGGAAGGAAAGGAAGTTGAATTAAGGGTTATCACAGAGAAACCAAGGAAGATAATTATCTCTAATGGAATGAAAAAACTTTTGAACAAAGAACAATAGGGTGTTTCACAATTATGCTCACTAGAGGTTCAAACATCAAAATCATTTATTTCTCCAAATCTCCAAAAAGTCTTGGACAATCCTTCCAAGGTATTTAAGACTCCCAAAGGCCTCCCACCTATTTGTAATCATGATCATGCTATTCATTTGATTCCAGGAAGTGTTCCTCCAAACATTAGGCCTTATAGTGATCTAGGTGGATATTGGTGGCCACCTGCCTATTCCACTTGGATCCCTGCCATTGTTTCTTTCAGTTTTTTAGTTTCCTTAATTGTAGCACAATTTACTATTTTTGGCAATTTTTTTTGGGCCCTGAACTTCCGAAGCCATTTTGAGGCCCTAAATGACATTTTTTGGGAAAACTACCGGGGACGAAGATGAGTTTTCAACTTGGTATACACTATCAACAGTTGTAATCCTTGGATAGATCTTTCTAATGAGGTTCCATGTGCATCAAATAGAGGTCGTATGCCAAATTTACAACCCCGAGAAGTTGATGTACCAACTTACCCCAACGGGGCCCATAGTTTGGTGTTTCATCTCCTAGGGTTAGGTTTTGGATGTTTAAGGTTTTCCACTATTTCTCAATAATAAATAGGCCTTCAAGCCTCATTGTAACACCGTTCAGAGGCATGTAGCCACCACATCTCTTCTTAGAGATCAACTACCATCGCCCTAGCTAGTCTTATTTCCATTTTGTTTGTAAACATATTTCAATATTTGATATTAACGAAATGAAGTGTTATTTATGTTGCATCTTTGTATTTATGGTCATATCTATAATTTGTTGCATTCCTATTTAAATTTGGATCAATGGTATCATAGCAGTGTGCTCTTTATCTATTTTTCTTTGCATGTCCCCAACAAGGTCAGGGTATAAGTAGTTAAGGTTCAATATGGTTGAAGCTTTGCAAGATCAGCCTTGCAAACCCCAAGGACCGCCCATGGGGGAAGAAAAGAAAGATGAGGAAGCAGGATATCCTATCAAAATATTGCTCGAGGAGGACCTTGAGAAACAAAGGAACACAATTTTGGATAACTTTTCTCATATCGTTCAATGGTTGCCCACCGACAGCGCATCCACATCCAGTAGCCACTTTGGAGGTGTCACCCCTTTTAAGGTACAACTAAACTTTGAAATTCCCATATTTGAGGGCCCACTAGATGTAGATGTCGTACATAAATGGTTAAATCTACTAGAAGGATATTTTTTTGTTCATGATTTTTCCAGCTAGCAAAAGATTAATTTTTCTCTTCTCAAAGTCGCCCCCCACGTCAAGGGTTGGTGGGAAACCTACATTGGGAAGAAGGATGAAATCATTGTTTTCAGCTGCACCCACTTGGAATTCATTCTAGGACACCATCAAGGAGTAGTACTACCATATCGGTAGCTATGATGATAAATACATAAAGTTGATCACGCTGTGACAGGGAAGGGACCAAGACGTGTCAGAGTTTACCAATGCTTTTCATACTATTCACATGAAGTTGGGTATCAAGGATTCTGAGAAACATTTGATACTCAAGTACTACGACTACCTACACAGGTTCATCCAGGATGAGATGGAGTTCCTGGACATCTCCTTGCTTAGCACAGCGTACCAATATGCTATCAAGATCGAGCAAAAGCTTAAACAGAAAAAGTGAGACTTTGGATTTGCTAATACGAAGCAAGGGAAATGTTCCCCCAAACTGCATAACAAAGGACCAAGACAAGGTAGGGTGGCCTAGCAAAAACCCACCAAAGGCTCAAGAAAAGAACAATACTATGAATCTAAAGAAGGACACGGGAATGTGGTGTGAGTTCCATAAGAGCTCCACTCACAACACAATTGAGTGTCAGGCCAAGCAGTCACTAGTGGATGGGATGAAGGCTTCTAAATCAAATGCATGTTCTAGCTCTGAGTTAGAACATGACAAGGGGAATGACAAATGGAAGTATATTATCGATGTGGAGCCCAATGCCACTGTTGCCACAACAAAGATCCAAAAGGACGAACCTAAAGATTTAGAGGAGGAGGAGCACCTCTTCCACTCCTAGATGTGGGTAAAGGGTTCCCCGCTACAGTTCATTGTCAACAACAGGAGCCAAAAAGAACCTCATTTCAATAGAGGTCATGAAGCAGCTAGGCTTACCAACCATAACACACCCACAACCATACACCATCCGGTGGCTTCACCAAGGATGGGATCTTCGCATTAGACAACAATGTCACCTTCTATACAACATCAAGCCCTTCATGGATGAGGTATTATGTGACGTTGCTCCTCTTTATGTTTGTGATGTATTATTAGGCAAACCATACTTGTGGAAGTGACATGTTGTGTATGAGTCAAGGCATGGTGCTGTTATTGTTACCTTGGGAAATAAGTTGTACTCGATATCGGAGGTAGCATTTCTTATCACCATCTCTTTGGTTACTGAAAAACAATGCAGTAAGCTCATTTCCAAAACTGGGAAATTTGTTTTCCTGATGATACACCCTCAGGGAAAGAAGAATACAATGGCCACAACCTCTAGATAGGCCCCCTCCACACGACAACAACATATGGACAAGGTCATGGAGCAGTACGAGGAAATCTTCACCTCCACCATAGGGGTGCCTCTGCACTCTCAGGTCAAGCACTCCATTGATCTAACTCCAAGTGCATCGTTTCTGAATCTATCGACACTCTGTTTTGGAGAAGGATGAAATCAAGTGACAGTTTCAGGAGTTGATGTACAAAGGTCACATCCAACCAAGTTCATCAACCTGTGGGAGCCTGATCATGTTGGTACAAAAGAAGGATGGGACTTGGAGAATTTGTATTGACTATCAGGTGTTGAACAAGATCACTTTCCAGAATAGGTACCCGATCCCATAAATTTATGACCTTCTGTACCAAATCAAGGGGGGGGAATATTCTAGCAAGATCTACTTGAAGTATGGATATCACCAGGTACCAATCGAACCCTCCGATGTGTGGAAGACTACCTTAAAATCCAAGGAGGGCTTTTTCGAGTGGTTGTTTATGCTTTTCGGGTTGACAAATGCTCCTGCAACTTTCATGAGGCTGATGGATGACATATTGCAACCATTCACCAATTCATTTGCAGTGGTATACTTGAATGACATCTTGATCTTCATCTACAGTTGGCAAGAGCACCTCCACCACATCTGACATGTAGTCCAAACAATGCGGCAACACAAGATGTGTGC
>APFE031649946.1:0-15103 GCA_000404065.3 Pinus taeda | reverse complement strand
TTATAAATATAATTATTATATAAAAAGATTATGTGATATTGAAATAATTATATGGAGTTTTACTTTATCCCTTATTAAATTTAAATAATGGACATAGTGTTCACTTGAACTTTTGGAGTTTCTTTAGAGAGGGTATTAATTGATGTGTAAAATTGAGTGCACTAAAAGGAGTTCAAGGCTTTCTGTCACATCTCTTGACACCTATGTACGCTCAGTAAAAAAAAAATTATACTTTAAAACACCACTTTAATTACTATTATTAAATTTTCAGCAATTCATAAGGTTGATGGCAAGATAATAAACCAGTGATTATAAGTATCATTCGAGTGTAATAACTGTTGGGAATTTTCTAGTAAATTCCAAAACAAAATCACCGAACAGAGAGTAATACTCTGTTTTTACCACACAATCTTTAACACAGGGAAGCTATAATTGATTTTTGAGAAGATAGATATTTTCTCACACATAAAAACACTTTTTATTCATTAATTAGATAACCTGTTACAGAAGGTTCTTCCTCTTAATAGAAGGATTCACCAAGAACTTAAAAATTACTCTGTCTCCTTTTGAAATTTTACACTACTGTGTGTAAAAATTTCTTTTACATTTACTGCTGTAAAAAAACTCTTACATATCCCCTGCTGCATTCTTCACATTACATTTCAATAAAAAAAAATACATATGCGCTCCTGCATATATTTCCCTCACGCTGCTTCCTTTACATTGCATTTCCCTTTTTAACAAAATTACTTTCGCCCTCTGCTTTGTTTTTGCTTCGCACTTCTGTGCGTTTCTTTCCTTGCATTACAAAAAAAAATGACTTTTGTTTTACCTATGCACTAAGGCGTTTCTTTCCTTGCATTACAAAAAAAATAACTTTTGTTTTACCTGTGCACTAAGACAAACACCTTCGAGAATTAAAAAAATAATAAAATTAAATTCTACCTACATTTACTCACCACGGTAAATTCATTAAATTCTTAGCATGGCCATACATTCCTTTTATAATTAATTCTGTTATACGGTTGCTACAGAGGTCAAACAAAAAAAGCTTTTACTTCACTTCACGCAATCAACGGTGGACAGCCTTCCTTTTAGTCCAACACATATCGCTTGCCCAAAATAAATGAACAATACACGCCGATGAAAAGCAGTTTTTGGAAAAGTACACTGGACACGCGTCGAGAGGTGTATAGTAGCGGAGACCCTCGGAGGAAAACCACTACCTCAGCAAAAGTGGTCCGATGGAAACATGTCGTTTTCATGAATTAAATGTGGCAGTTTGAAATTACATTTCAACACTCCCCTTTAATTTCAACTGCTGGGTTATCAGTCATACCCAAACATTTCCTCAAAAATTCAAAACTTTTCTAACCCAATGGCTTTGTCAGAATGTCTGCAACCTGCTCGTGAGTCCTGCAATGTTGTAAAACAATTTCTCCATTGTTTACCAATTCCCTGATGTAATGAAACCTTATGTCAATGTGTTTCATTCTCTTATGAAACACCAAATTCTTGGATAATGCAATAGCTGAGCTATTGTCACAAAAAATCATCGTTCTTTTTGCCTGCTCTTGGCCTAAGCTCCTTAACATTCTTCTCATCCAAATTTCTTGACATGCTACTGTTGTAGCTGCCACATATTCCTCCTCTGCTGTAGACAATGCTACAATAGGTTGTTTCTTAGAAGCCCATGAAATAGCTCCTGAACCCATGTGAAAAACATAACCAGATGTGCTTTTTCGATCATCTACACTTCCAGCCCAATCACTATCAGTGTATCAAATTAAATCTGAACATTCTGAAGCAATATATAAAATATCAAACCTTTTAGTACCTTTTACATACCTCAGAATTATTTTTCCTTCCTACCAATGTGTTTCTTTTGGCCTCTCCATGAATCTGGAAATTAAACTAATGGCATGCATTATATTCGGCCTAGTTGCAGTCAAGTACATGAGGCTGCCAACTATGCTCTTGTACAAACTAGGATCAAAATCCTTGCTGCTGTCCTCTTTGCTGAGTTTTAATCCCATCACTGTGGGAGTGATTGCTGCCTTGTTGTCCTGCATATTGAATCTTCTCAACACTTCATTAACATATTTTTCCTGTGAGATAAAAATCCCATTTCCACTTTTTTCTACTTCTATTCCTAAGAAGTATCTCAGAAAACCCATGTTAGTCATCTCAAATTCCTCTTTCATGACTGTTTTGAAGTTTTCAATAAGGTAGTCATCATTACCTATGAAAATAACATCAACATATAACACAACAATTAGAATTTTACCATCTTTTTCTTTGATGTAGAGGGTGGGTTCTCCCTCACACTTTTCAAATCCATTTTCCAGTAGATAGGAATCTATCCTACTGTACCAAGCTCTTGGTGCTTGCTTCAGCCCATAATGAGCTTTCTTCAATTTGCACACTTTGTGTTCTTGGCCTTTCTTTTCATAGCCTGGAGGTTGTTCAATGTAAACCTCCTCCATTAACACTCCATTTAGGAATGCTGACTTCACGTCCATTTGGTAAACTTTCTACTTGTTTTGTGCTACTATGGATAGCACTGCTCTCACGGTTTCCATTCTAGCAACCGGTGCGAAAGTTTCCTCATAGTCTCTCCCATACTGCTGCTTATATCCTTTGACGACAAGTCTTGCCTTGTGTCTTTCTATCTTGCCTTCAACATTACTCTTGGTATTGTAAACCCATTTAACTCCCATGACTTCTTTTCCTTTTGGTAGTTCAACTAAATCCCATGTCTTGTTTCTTTCTATGGCATTGATCTCCTCATCGATAGCTTCTATCCATTTCTTATCCTTAATTGCATCTTCAAAATGAATAGGGTCATCAACATGACAATATAAAGAAAACAAAGAATCAATACCTTCATCATAAATGTCAATTAAATTTCTAAACTTCTTACCTCTTTCATTTGGTGTACAAGTGCTTGAAGAAGCACTTGAATTTCCTCCTTGTGATGTGCTTGGAGAAGCACTTCCATTTCTCCTCAAGGGTGTCTCTTGCTATCCTTGTGTTGGCACTGTTGTTTGGGGATGTATTTCAACCATCTCCTCATCATCTTCATCATGAGACAAACAATTTTTAACATTCATTGTTTTCTCTATGCTTCCATCCCAAGCTTCCTCCTTAATGAACTAAACATCTCTGCTCACAAAAAACTTCTTGGTAGATGGGATATACGACCTGTAAGCTTTGGATTCTTCACTGTATCCAATGAAAATACATTTCTCCCCTTTGCTGTCCAACTTCCTCCTTAGCTGATCTGGAATGTGTGCATAAGCCACACATCCAAAAGCTTTCATGTCGGTGACTCCTTGCTTTCTCCCACTCCATGCTTCTTTCGGCACTATGTTCATCACTGCTTTTGTAGGACACCTGTTCAGAATATATATTGCATAGTGTACAGATTTAGCCCAATAATCATTTGGCAAATGCTTTGCCTTTAACATGCTCCTCGCCATATCCATGATGGTCCTATTCTTCCTTTCAGCAACACCATTTTGGTGTGGAGTGTATCTTGTGGTAAATTGCTTATGAATTCCATTTTATCTACAAAAATGTAGAAATTCTTTGGAGATATACTCACCTCCTCTATCAGTTCTTAAAACTTTGATATGCAGCCCGCTTTGGTTTTCTACAAATGCTTTGAAATTTCAAAATTTTTCAAACACTTCACTTTTGTTCTTCATGAAATAAACCCAAGTTTTTCTGGTGAAATCATCAATGAATGTTAGAAAATATTGGCTTCCTGCAAGTGATGGAGTTTGCATCGGTCCACATACATCTGAGTGGACAATCTCTAAGGGTGCCTTTGCCCTTGTGCTTTTCCCTGATGGAAAACTTTCTTTGTGTTGTTTCCTCAAGATACAACCTTTACAAAGGTTGTCTGGTTTCTCTATCAATGGTAATCCTCTTACCATTCCTTTTCTACTCAACAAGTTAAGACCTCCAAAGTTGAGATGTCCAAATCTCAAGTGCCACAACCAAGTTTCATCCTTTGGTACGCTTTGGAAAGCCTCTTGTGTCACTGCTGCTATTACTTCTTTATTTTTCAAATCTGCCTTTATTCTGAGAGGGAACATATTGCTCCTTGTCATCTTCACTTCAACAATACATTGTTTGTTGGGTGCTCTATCCATGATGGTGCATACATCATTCACAAAGAAAACATTGTACCCCTTTTGAACAAGCTGACCAATACTCAAGAGGTTACATTTCTTTCCAGGAACATAATAAATATCTGCTATGGTTTTCTTTTCACCTTTCTTTGTAAATATTTTAACTTCTCCTTTTCCCATAATAGAAATTTTATTATCAGTCCCAAGTGTGACTTGTGATTTCACATTTTGATCTAATTTAGAAAACAAGCCTATGTTTCATGTCATATGGTTACTGCAACCGTAGTCTAGAAACCATATATCATCACTGTTGTTTCATCCATGTTACTAGCTATCAACACATTGTCTTGGCTGATATTTTCTCTAGTGATATTTGCACTAGTTATATTACTAATATCATGTTGCTTCTTCCTACATTCATTTGCATAATGCCCATATTTTTTACAATAATAACATTGGACATTGGGTTTATCATACCTTTGTCCTTGAGCATGATGTTCTCCACTTTGTTGGCTGCTGCCTTGGCCTTGGTTCTGATTTGGATTGCTGCCTCTTCCTTGAGTGTTTGTTGGACTATTTCTTCCAGCTCTATTTTGGCTTCTGCCTCTTCCTCTCTTGTTTCCCTTGCCTTGACCTCTTCCTCTTCCAAAAGACAACTGGGTCTTAAAGGCTTGCTCTAGAGATGAGTTTTCATTTCTACTCAACATCTACTCATGTGTTATCAGTGATGCATGTAGTTCATCAACTGAGAAGTTTGAGAGATCCTTTGTCTCTTCTATGGTGGTGACAATCACATCAAACTTTGAGGGTAGGATCCTCAATAGTTTCTCCACAATCCTCCTTTCTTCAAGAATTTTTCCATGAGTCCTTATTTGTGTGACCAGACCAATCACATGTGTGAAGAATGAGTCAATATTGTCTAACTCCTTCATGCACAGATTCTCAAAATCTCTCCTCAGCAACTGTAGTTTTGTTGTCTTCACTTTCTCCATGCCTTGATAAACTATCTTCAAAGTTTGTCATGCTTCTTTGGATGTCTTTGCTGCTGCTATCCTTGGAAACACACTCTCATGCACTGCTTGATACAAAAATACGAGGGCTTTGGAATCCTTCTTCCTATTGCTCTTCAATAGATCTTTCTCTGCCTGAGCTAATCTCTTAAACTCATTTTCATCTGCTGGTTCTTCAAACCCATATTCAACTAATTCCCATAGATCTTGTGGGGCAAACAGGGCTCTCATGGTTATTGCCCAATAGTCATAGTTTTTCCCATTAAACTGTGGAAGCTGAGTATTAAAGATACCCATGCTATTGCTGGTGCTGGCCATTCTTGTACTCTAAACTATGATTCAAATACCTGACTATGTATTTAAAATAACTCACTGTCTTCAATAGCAACACAAAAAAACTTGTGAAATACCTTGGATTTTTTACTGAGTCTTCACACTACTGATAAGCTGTTGCAGCAAAAAACTCCTTCCTTCAGCTTCTTTGACACCTTCAAAGAGCCTGGACAAGCTCTGATACCACTATTAGGAATTTTTTGGTAAATTTCAAAACAAAATCACTGAAAAGAGAGTAATACTCTGTTTTTACCACATGATCTTTAACACAGGGAAGCTATAATTGATTTCTGAGAAGACAAATATTTTCTCACACACAAAAACACTTTGTATTCATTAATTAGGCAACCTGTTACAGAGGGTTCTTCCTCTTCATAGAGGGATTCACCAAGAACTTAAAAATTACTCTCTCTCCTTTTGAAATTTTACACTACTGTGTGTAAAAATTTCTTTTACATTTACTGCTGTAAATAAAAATAACTCTTAGATATCCCCTGTTGCATTCTTCACATTACATTTCAATCAACAAAAATACTACATATCTGCTGATGCATATATTTACCTCACACTGCTTCGTTTACATTGCATTTCCCTTTTTAACAAAATTAAATTCGCCCTCTGCTTTGTTTTTTCTTCTCACTGCTGTGCGTTTCTTTCCTTGCATTACAAAAAAAAATTGACTTTTGTTTTACCTATGCACTAAGACAAACACCCGTGAGAATTAAAAAAAATAATAAAATTAAATTCTACCTACATTTACTAACCACGGTAAATTCATTAAATTTTTAGCATGGCGATACATTCCTTTTATAATTAACTCTGTTATACGGTTGCTACAGAGGTCAAACAAAAAAAACTTTTACTTCACTTCACAAAATGTCATGTTGCAGGCATGAACGCAGCTTTGGATGCAATCAACAGTGGACAGCCTTCCTTTTAATCCAACGCATATCGCTTGCCCAAACCAAATGAACAATATGCCCCGATGAAAAGTGGTTTTTGGAAAAGTACAGTGGACACACGTCGAGAGGTGTACAGTAGCGGAGCCCCTCGGAGGAAAACCACTACCTCAGCAAAAGCGGTCTGATGGAAACAGGTTGTTTTCATGAATTAAATGGCGCAGTTGGAAATTACATTTCAAAATAACTTTTTGTGTACCTTTGGTTATGAAGGTTCATATGGTAATGGTTACATAATTAAAACGCTGGGACTGTCGATCGTAGGAAATCAACATTGCAATTCTATTGAATAGTGATAGTCCATTCTTCCTCGCTGATCCATTCTTGGCGGCGATTGCCGTGACCTCGATCTATCATCGTCACTCTCGGAACCAGATTCAACTAGCAGAACAGAGAGAGGTCCGACTATAATTAAGCATTCACGCATGATTGATTTATGGCTACAAACACATGTTTCAGTTTCAGAAGAACACTAGTAGAGGGCAACCAATATTTCTGACCCCATTAATACATCGGTACAAGTTCAAATTTCAAATTTGGGCGGGGCGAGTCTTGTGTTTCGTATGAGGCCATTTCAAATTTTGAATTTGGGCGGTGCAGGTCTTGTGTTTTGTATGAGGCCATTTCATGGATATCAATATTAGAGGAGTGTATGGGCCTATCTTACCCATGCTTCCGCGTTTCATGACCATCAATACAAACAGCGAGATGGATGGACGATCATATCATGAACATCTCCATAACTATTAACCAGAAAGTGTTCACCTGAAAATTAAGTATATCGATTGACTCGTAAATAGATGTCAGAGTTCCCATGTACCGATGTACTTAGAAGGTGCATTAATGGATCTATAGAGGTGGAAATAGGCCTTGCCCCCGATTTCCATCGCATCTTGCTACATGGGAAGTTAATTCACAATGGAATTTGAATTACTCCAAAAACCCGCGAGTTGCTCCCTCACCAATTCGACCCGGCATCCCCGCAGCTCACAAGGTGACCAAGACATTCTAGAAAACTCACTCCACTTTCTAAGCTATGCTTTCTACGCTCCAGGGATCAGTTGCATGCTTAACATTTGGGGTTTGTTAGTGATTGCTGCTGGGATCAAATTCAGAGAGTGGCCTCATTTGCTGAGATTTGTTGTGTCCTCGGATAAAAAGGTCAGGGAGTGTTCCTAAATTAAAAGTATCTGCCATCGGTCTAAGCGTTTGAGATTTGTTGTGTCCTCGGATAAAAAGGTCAAAGAGTGTTCCTAGATTTTAAATATTTGCCATTGTTCTAAGCGTTTGAGTATTGTAAGTTAACTTGAAAAAAATGGGTTGGACAGATCACATAATTGGACATGGGTAATGATCCTAATTATCGCAAACAATACTCACCTAATCCTAACCATGCCCTCCATCCCCATTGAGACACTGAACTTGAAACAAGTTTATTTTAGTGTTTGGGATAGCTTATCTCTGTAATTATATTCTTAGATAATGCTTCGTTGAAGATTCCAAGACCGATTCCTGTGATCGATTAAGAAAGAGTACGAACTCAGTGAAGAAATATGAGATTATATACAGGAGCTCTGCGAAATGACAAACTTTCCCACATAACCTGCACAAACCCCAGTAGTAGGACTAATGTCTGAGTTAATTATTAAGATACGATTTGTTTTTAGTTGAGAAAAACAGTAGTTACAGAAGAAAAATTGCAGTTCGTGCCTATTGGCAACAGGCACTCCTCCACTTTGACCTTTGGGTTGGACAAAACACAGGAATGAAATGGAAGCCAAAGAAGCTTTGAAGTGCATGGAATTCACATTGTGTTATAAAATGAAAAATATATGTAAATTGAGCGAACCATAAATGTATTAGGTTGATGAGATGAAAGAGTGTGTAGATCATGAGAGTTATGTTTATGACCTTATACCTCTATCAGTAGCTTAAAAGGCCTTGTAGGGGTGACCCTGACTGTATTATGTCGATGAGAAGAAAGAGTATATAAATCAAAAGAGACATGTTTATACCTCTGTTCGTAGCCTGGAAGGCCTTTTAGGGGTGGCCCTAACTTGTTTCTTGCATTGTTCTGCCCGGTTCTTCCATGTTGGTGATCCTCTTTCAATGGAACCAAAACTCTGAGAAGAATGCAAAACCAAACAATTTTGTCAGTCCATATTGATAGAAAGTTCATTAAGCCAGAGTAAATGAAATAAGAATTCCATGTTGGTGATCCTCTTTCAATGGAACCAAAACTATGAGAAGAACGCAAAACCAAACAATTTTGTCAGTCCATATTGATAGAAAGTTCATTAAACTAGTGTAAATGAAATAAGAAAACTCAGTTCCTTCTAGACACAATTTATTAAGCAGAAGCATCCAGAGACTCCACTCTATAAATATACAGAAATATGTCCATAAAAAATAGTAGGGAGATCATAGATGAATTTTCTCATACTTTTTTGCTTCTTCTTCGGCTTCCAGAACTGCAAAGGACAAATAAAAATAATGATTCAACACACTTCATTAAAAGAGCTAAAGTGATCAATCAGATTTTCTAAAAGAAGACATAAAAAGAGCTGATTACCTCAAGGAAAACAAAAAATATGTCGTCAACATTGATTCTTAAAATACCAGGACTATTTGGGTTTCTCTCTAAACACTAATGATCATGATTAACTATTCTTCAATTAGGATGTCAGACAGGGTTCTCACAGAAACAAATAGAATGGCCTTTCTCATCAACAAGTTAAATATCAGTACTTAGGATACTCTCAGAAAAAGCAGCCTGCATAAAGAACTCTGAAAAGAGAGGAAGAAAACCAACAATCTGGTTACTAAACTTTAAGAAAGTGGATAAGAACATTCTTTGGAACTAAAGGTCAGCAAGGTCAAGATTAACAAAAGGGAATCAGTGAAAAACAAACCCATTTCATTAACAACGTTATCTCAGAGGCTGCCAAATGAGAACAATTAGTAGACAAAAGAAGGGTAACAATAATCTCATCACTTTCAAAAAACAACCAAAAAGAATCCTTTACCTGTTATTACCATAAAGGCCCACAAGCAACAAACAGGATTCGAGTGGTCTCCAATTATAAAAGTTTGAAAATGAAGATGAATGGAAGTGTTCTTATCTATAAGAGTGAGGAAGACTTCAGATCTTATGTAGGATATGTTCAACCTATAGTCTAGCCAGAGAAAATGACGGGATTCAAGAGGGACATAATAATTAACATCAAAGAACCAAGAGAAGAAAAAAGAAGCAAAAACAGCGATCTCGAACAGAGCCAACTCAATTTTGTTGAAGTAGGGTTTATCTTGCATAAATCAGGCAATTCTTATTCATATTGCTAACTAACTATTTTCTAATTTCAGTGGGCCCTAGACATTTTGTGGAAGAGGTTGGGTGAAATCATTGGGTGATTTTGATGGAAGAAATACCCCTCAGCCATGGCTTTATTGTCTAAGTTATTCTGGATGTAAAACTAATACACTGAGGAGTTTCAGTGAAAAACCAGGCTTCTACATAAACAAACCTTTCCAAAACAATTGCCAATTTTCTCAAAAATATATTTCTAAAATTGTGTAGTAGTATACGTATGCATACCGTGAAAAGCGAGGATAGTTCTGTAAACTGCTTTCAGTCAATTAGGCATTTTATTAGCTAATCATCATTATTTGGTGAATCATCTCCCACATTTCAAAGTTTTTATGCAAAATTTAAAAACATGTAATGGAAAATTCCATGAATTAGTACTACAAGACATATACTAATTAACAATCTACAAAAAAAAGAGCATCTATACTTATACAAAATATATCATTCCTTTTTCCACCATAGATTTCACATGTGGCAGTTCCTTCAGCCACCTTTTCTACTACAAAAATTCGAATTCTCTTGCTTTCAAAACCAAATAAGCCCCCCAATACTACCACAGACATTAAAATACCAAGAAAGCATTCAAAAATTACACAATAGACATCTCTTACCTTCTTTCGCTTGCAGCTGTGGAATGAAGGCTCTGGGTGTCAATGACATCACTGGAACCACAATTCTCATATTTTTTCATATTGCAGTGATAAACAAAACTATCACAATTCTTGCCAGATAAAATGTCCTGCTCTCTCTTATCTAATGGTAGGTTCGTTCCAGCAATAGCCAATCTCCCAACATAGCCATTAGGTCTCGGATTCTCAACACAACCATTACGTCTCTTACATGCTTTGGAACTGAAAGTCATCAAGGTCAAGATTACCATGACCCTGTTGACTTTCAGTTCCAAATCTTGACCCTGTTGACTTCAAGTTCCAAATCTTCACCCTGCTGACTTTTAGTTCCAAAGCATGTAAGAGACCTAATGGTTGTGTTGAGAATTTGAGACCTAATGGCTATGTTGGGAGATTGGCTATTGCTAGTACGGACTAGCCATTAGATAAGAGAGAGCAGGACATTTTATCTGGCAAGAATTGTGATAGTTTTGATCATCACTGCAATATGAAAAAGTATGATAATTTTGTTTCCAGTGATGTCATTGACACCGAGAGCCTTCATTCCACAACTGCAAGCGAAAGAAGGTAAGAGATGTCTATTATGCAATTTCTGAATGCTTTCTCAGTGTTTTAATGTCTGTGGTAGTATTGGGGGCTTATTTGGTTTTGAAACCAAGAGAATTCGAATTTTTGCAATAGAAAAGGTGGCTGGAGGGACTGCCAAAGGTAAAATCTATGGTGGCATAAGGAATGATATATTTTGTTAAGTATATATGTTTTATTTTTTGTAGATTGTTAATTAGTATACATCTTGTAGTACTAATTCATGGAATTTTCGATTACATGTTATTAATTTTTGCATAAAACTTTGAAATGTGGGAGATGCTTCACCAAATAATGGTGATTAGCTAATAAAATGCCCAATTGACTGAAAGCAGTTTATAGAACTATCCTTGCTTTTTGCAGGATGCATATGTATACTACTACACAATTTTAGAAATATATTTTTCAGAAAATTAGCAACTGTTTCGGAAAGGTTTGTTTATGTAGAAGTCTGGTTTTTCACTACAAACCTCTCAGTGTATTAGTTTTACATCCATAATAACTTGAAAAATAAAGCCATGGCTGAGGGGTATTTCTTCCATCAAAATCACCCAATGCTTTCACCCAACCTCATCCACAAAAAGTCTAGGGCCTGATGAAACTAGAAAATAGTTACTTGGCAATAATGCTAAATAAGAATTGCCTGATTTATGCAGGATAAACCCTACTTCAACAAAATTAAATTGGCTATGTTTGAGATGACTATTTTTGCTTCTTTTCTCTTCTCTTGGTTCTTTGATGTTAATTATTATGTCCCCCTTGAATCCCATAATTTTCTCTGACCATCCTATAGGTTGAGCATATCCTACATAAGGTCTAAAGTCTTCCTCACTCTGATAGATAAGAACACTTTTCATTCATCTTCATTTTCCAACTTTTATAATTGGAGACTACTGGAATCCTGTTTGTTGCTTGTGGGCCTTTATGGTAATAACAGGGAAAGGATTCTTTCTGGTTGTTTTTTGAAAGTGATGAGATTATTGTTACCCTTCTTCTGTCTACTAATTGTTCTCATTTGGAAACCTCTGAGACAACATTGTTAATGAAATGGGTTTGTTTTTCACTGCTTCGCTTTTGTTAATCTTGACCCTGCTAACCTTCAGTTCCAAAGCATGTTCTTGTCCACTTTCTTAAAGTTTAGTAACCACATTGTTGGTTTTCTTCCTCTCTTTCAAGAGTTCTTTATGCAGGCTGCTCTGTCTGAGAGTATCCTAAGCACTGATCTTTAACTTGTTGATGAGAAAGGGCATTCTATTTGTTTCTGTCTGAAACCTCTCTGAAATCCTAATTGAAGAATAGTTAATCATGATCATTAGTGTTTGGAAAGAAACCCAAATAGTCCTGATATTTTAAGAATCAACGTTGAGGACATATTTTGTGTTTTCCTTGAGGCAATCAGCTATTTTAATGTCTTCTTTTGGAAAATATGATTGATCGCTTTAGCTCTTTCAATGAAGTGTGCTGATCATTATTTATCTTTTTCCTTTGCAGTTCTGGAAGCCGAAGAAGAAGAAAAAAAGTATGAGCGAATTCATATATGATCTCCCTACTATTTTTTATGGACATATTTCTATATATTTATAGAGTCGAGTCTCTGGATGCTTCTACTTAATAAATTGTGTCTAGAAGGAACTGGGATTTCTTATTTCATTTACACTATTTTAATGAACTTTCTATCAATATGGACTGACAAAATTGTTTGGTTTTGCGTTCTTCTCAGAGTTTTGGTTCCATTGAAACAGGATCACCAACATGGAAGAACCAGGCAGAACAACGCAAGAAATAAGTCAGGGCCACCCCTAACAGGCCTTTCAGGCTACTGACAGAGGTATAAACATGTCTCTTCTGATTTATATACTCTTTCTTCTCATCAGCATAATACAGTGAAGGTTACCCCTAAAAGTCCTTTTAAGCTACTGATAGAGGTATAAAGTCATAAACATAACTCTCTTGATCTACATACTCTTTCATCTCATCAAACTAATACATTTATGGTTCGCTCAATTGTACATATATAATTCATTTTATAACACACTATGAATTGCATGCACTTCAAAGCTTCTTTGGCTTGCATTTCATTCCTATGTTCTGTCCAACCCAAAGCTCAAAGCGGAGGAGTGCCTATTTCCAATAAGGACGAACTGCAATTTTGCTTCTGTAACTACTATTTTTCTCAGCTAAAGACAAATCCTATATTAATAATTAACTCAGACATTAACCCCAATACTAGGGTTTGTGCAGGTTATGTGCGAAAGTTTGTCATTTCGCAGAGCTCCTGTATATAATCTCCTATTTCTTCGATGAGTTCGTACTCTTTCTGAATCATTCACGGGAATCGGTCTTGGAATCTTCAACAAAGAATTATCTAAAAATATAATTACAGAGATAAGCTCTCCAAAACTCTAAAATAAACTTGTTTCAAGTTCAGTGTCTCAATGGGGATGGAGGGCATGGCTAGGATTAGGTGAGTATTGTTTGTGATAATCAGGATCATTACCCATGTCCAATTATGCGATCTGTCCAACCCAATTTTTTCGAGTTAACTTACAATACTCAAACGCTTAGAGAGATGGCAGATATTTTTAATTTAGGAACACTCTCTGACCTTTTTTATCTAAGGACACAACAAATCTCAACAAACGAGGCCACTCTCGGAATTCGATCCCAGCAGCAATCACCAACAAACCCCAAACGTTGAGCACGCAACTGATCCCTGGAGCGTAGAAAGCATAGGTTAGAAAGCGGAGTGAGTTTTCCAGAATGTCCTGGTTACCTGGTTACCTGGTGAGCTGCAGGGGATGCCCGGTCGAATTGGTGAGGGAGCAGCGCGCAGGTTTTTGGAGTAATTCAAATTCCATGGTGAATTAACTTCCCGTGCGACAAGACACGATGGAAATCGGGTTGTATGTCAGTAACCTGTCAGTCGTCGACATTAGTACGGAGGGTGGCGGCGCTGGCGGAGCTCGCGGAGGGCAGAGGAATTGCCCGCGGGAGGAGGCAGAGGTTTTTCCAGACAGCGACAGAAACCGGGCAATTCCTACGCCCCTTAGCCTTCTATCTTTGAATGAAAAAATCGACATGTGCATTTCACTCATCTTTCTCTTAAATTTCTTTTACGAACCGCTGGACTGACTTGGCCACTAATTAATTAATTTTTATGCTACAAGCCACCGCCACAGACTCACCCACTACAGAGGCATTTACGATACAAGCCGCCACGATAGACTCAGTCACTACGGTGGCACTTGTTCTTCTCGCATCTGGAAGGTCATAAATATGACCATGGGGTATGCCACCACTGTGGCCACTTATTTTTCTGGCATCTTGGAAGTCATATATTGCGCCGCCAAATGTGCGAGGTGGAGGAAAATGAACCCATCACAACATCACTTATTATCCACACTCTATATGCATTTCAAAGATAGCTCAATGTTCTCAATCTGTTGAATTTGTCTAACAGAACGGATTATGTCAATAGCATTTTAATAGTCACCTAATCTAATATTATATTTTGTGTACATTTTGATGGATTTATGAATATGAATACGCTAGGAAACATTGATTTTAAAATAATAATATTTTGATTAAGATCTTTTCCATGTGATTTTTTTGGGAAGATTTTAATAATTATATCATGAATCATAGAAGCATTCAATCTGGTATTTATTATTAAATATTTTAGATGTTGATTTGTATACTTTATATTATTTATTTCTAAATATTATTTTAAAATGTTTTTTAATAACATTGGTTTCTTATTAAACACAATTACATTGTAATATATCATTTTTTATAATAATATTAATATTGTATCTGATTTCTAATTTAATTACTTAATTATTAACGATTAATTCTATCTATCTTAACCTCCGATTTATCAAGCTGCAAGAGGGATCAAGTCTCTTGAGATGCAGAATTTTCCTCAAGTTTTGCACTCATAAAAGAGATTTGCAACTTGAGAGATTTGATCCCTTTATGCCCCTGATAGATTCTGCAGGGTTACGATGGATCTAGGCTGGTTGTAATTAAAGTAACAAAGGTCACCATTAAGACATGATATGTTCCAAACTTCAATCTTTAT
>APFE031649945.1:0-17959 GCA_000404065.3 Pinus taeda | reverse complement strand
TTTTAACCACGTCAAAATACTGGTGTATTGATCTGTGATCTATTTGTGAGCGGTGTCCTTCTGGTGTTCTGTCTGAGGAACTTACCCTGTAAATTCCTACAAAATTAGTTTTGTAATGACTCTTTCTATTTGAAAAATGGATTCCATATATATTTTTGGATAGAATTCCTTGATAAATTTTGTCTATTATCTGTTTGAAAGGGAGGAATTATAATTTTAAATAGTTAATCTTATATAATTCTAATTTTAGTTTTTTGGTTGAATTAATACATTAAAAATAGTTATAAAAAGAATTTCGGCGTAAATTACATGAAAAAGATCTTTGTCGACGCGTTTCAAACCAATTAGTGTGGTTCATTGTCAAGACAAATTGGTTCGAAACGCGTCGACAAAGGTCTTTTTCATGTGATTTACGCCGAAGCTCTTCTTATGATGAATCACAAAAGCCTCATTCTCTATTAAAAATAATTTTAATTTTTATATAAAAGATGATTTTATTGAAACTCTGGTTGAAAAATATTAAAACGAAAAGACTATTGAAAATTTAGGAAAATAAAAAATTATAATAACAAATAATACAATATCGTAAGAATAAAATCCAACATTACAATCGTTAGTAAAGTCCCATTTAAAGAAAATTCTGATGTTGTACAATTCGATATATACATCCGTTAGTTTGAGTAATTCAGAATTTATATAACGATTAGTTTATTATTATGATAATTTCGGAAATCCAGAATTTATGTAACAATTTATTTATTTGTCAAAATATTTTAAAAATTATTACTGCAAGCACATATCAAGATGGTGTTAAAATTTGCAAGCGAGAATCGTAAGCCTTATCAGATTACTTTGCCACAAGCCTCTCCTTTTTAATGCACTTCAGAATTAATTTAAACACTTTAGGAGTATTAATAATTTAATTTGATGGTTATGATTACATTTTAGATATAAAATGTTTTAGTAAGTTTTTAAACAAGTATCAATGTTTTATGCAATACTTCTGATTAAATATGTTTAATGGTACCTGAATTGTGTTATAATATTATAATATTTAATTATTTTAGGAATGTTGTAATTATTTAATTTAATGATAATATTTTAATTTATATATAAAGTAACCTAATGGTTTATAGCTTTCTTAATATTAATGTTGTTGATTTGTAACTTAACACTTAAAATCTAATTGGTACATGACATGTATAAGATCATGGAGTATCATTTGTTCATGATTGAGTGTAAAAAATTCATATCTATGTTATTTTTTACATTAATATATTGTATTATGGATTTGTTGACTATGCTAATGTGTTTTCCTTTTTTTAGGGGTTTGACCATGTATTACATTAGTTTATTGATACAATTTTTGTTTGTGTGAGCAATTTTTTTAAGTTTTTGTTTTTGTTTTTGTTTTTTTTTTTAAAAATTTTATTTATGTGAAAATATTTTATTTGTTGAATAAGGTATTAGAGTGCTTATGAAAAACTATTCTCAACTATTCTCATTTTTATTGAAATTTTAATCTTATATTGTTGCTATATTAAATGATTGGTGTAGTTTTATTATTTCTTAACATTTTAAGTTAGTAAAACAATTTTTTTTTCATTTGAAAATGATACAAAATTTTCAAGAAATTATCATTTATATTATATATAAGAG
Source organism: Pinus taeda (assembly GCA_000404065.3). Taxonomy (NCBI): domain Eukaryota; kingdom Viridiplantae; phylum Streptophyta; class Pinopsida; order Pinales; family Pinaceae; genus Pinus; species Pinus taeda. Next base: position 16,300 of record APFE031649945.1, on the reverse strand, counting down.
GTATATAGTTTTAATTTGACTATAAATATTTTAATATTTTATTTTCAATTTAGGATGAAGTTCTTTTTAAGCAACCTCTAGATTTTGAAGAAAATGAGTAAGAGACTCATGATTACATATTAAAGTTAGTATTCTAGTCTTTATAAATATATGATGGAATAAAGGTGTGACATTTGGTTTTATGAGCAATTTATCTCTGGCATGAATGTCTTATCTCATAAGTATCAGAGGGAGTTGTTTGTTAAACCCTCCTAGCAAGTATAACAAAGAACTTTCCTATTTATGGAAGTGCACTGAAAGAATCATGGCATGCTTGATTGAATTATCCACAAATTTGATGGAACTCATGATAAGAAGGTTGCAAGATGAATACTTTATAATACAAGATCTACCTTAACCAGGGAGAGTATAATAATACAAAATGTTGTAGAATTGACATTGGAAGGAAAAGCTTAGGCTTTTGTTCTCCCTGACTAAGAGGGAGTAAGGTTAGTTAAGTATTTTCTTTAACATGATTTGATATCCTGAATGTGCAGGAGACATAGGATTGTTGCTACTAGAATGGCTAGTTGTAAGTCAATATGTTTGAAGAACCTCTTTAGTGAGATGTGTGCGCAAATGCATACATCTATATGTTGTTGGGTGAAGCAATGAGACTCCAATGGATGAACGAGTGATCAATATTATCACCAAGCTTTGGTATTTAGAAAGAAGCTTGGCACTATTCCCTATATGAAGGGATTTTTTTTGGTTGAGTTAAAATTGAGCTCTAGGATCTCCTGGGGACTTGGGGTACTCTTCAGAGATATATGCAGCCATAGGATGTGGTTCACCCCTTTCCCTATGTGTTCCCTATGTACAGGATGTGGTTCATCCTTTCCCTGTATGTATTTACCCTAGTGAGAGATGCATATAGGCATTTGTCGATTGTCACATGTGGACATGTCAGCGAGACTTGGTTTATCCTTTCCCCACATGTAGGATGCTCATTCCCTAAGATTGTTGGTTGGCATGCATGTAGGATGTGGTTCATCCTTTCCATACTATCAGTGGATTGCATGTACGTAGGATATAGTTTATCCTTTCCCTACGATGGTTGTGACATGTGAGCATAGGGTGAGTGGTTCATTTTCCCCTATGGCTGATGATATACGCATAGGATGAGTGGTTCACCTTCTCTTATGGCATATGAGCAGGATGAGTTGTTCACCTTCTCTTGCAGATGCTCTAATGTACATCCTACCCATGTAGTTTGGGACTCATGGGAAGTACTTCTCATCTGGCCAATGAGTAGGGAAAAAAGGATAGGGACTATAACACTACAAATGGATGCATAGTGTATTGTCGTACTTCCTTTATAGGAGGTAATATCTTGTGTTAGGGATTTGTAGGATGCAATTCTTAAGGCTATGACACCAGTTCCACCACGAGCTCCTTTCCCACAAACGGGTCGTGACATTAGACCTTCACCACAACTAGATATTTAGGGGCATGGGAAGTTGGGTGATGAGACCCAAAGAGATCTTTGTAGGAGAAATTTGTGCTTCACTTGTCCGAAGTCTTGGGCACCAGAGCACATGTGTACCAAGGGCAAGGCACACTACATAGAGGTATTTTATGATAGTGAGACAGAGGATGATGCAGAGTAGGAGATAGGCGTTGGTGATGATGAGTCACAGGTGTACCAAGGGCAAGGCACACTACATAGATGTATTTTATGATAGTGAGTCTGATGATGTAGAGTAAGAGATAGGCGTTGGTGATGATGAGCCACAGGTGACAGGAGGAGGAGTAGGAGGCCCACCACCCCCACTAGGAGGAACTCCTTTCTTGCCTGCAACGGGTGTTATCGCTTCACTTCAAGGAGTGCCAAAGTACGTTACTTTGAGGATTAGGGGCATGGTGTAGGGACAACATGTATCAGTGCTTGTAGATAGTGGGGAAACCTACAATTTTGTAGATGCCTAGATGGTGGAGAGGAGAGACATACACAAAAAGTCCTTTGAGGTCTTCTTAGTCTTGGTGCCAGGATATCGTACCGTGTAGTGTACTAGATACATTCCTAGAATGACAATGGTGATGGGGAACTATTCGATGGCATATCATTTCTTCATGGTTGATGTTTGAGACACCAATGTGGTGCTTGGTGTTCAGTGGATATACTCTCTTTGGCGTGTTAGAACTAAATGGGAGAAGTTGGAGATGGAGTTCATATGGCCTAATGGAAGATGGTTTTGTTGAGAGGCATACACTCATATTCCCCATAGACAGTTCCATTGCGCAAGATGGAGGCGAATTTGAGACATGGGGATATAGAGTGGGTTGTGGAGCTAGATGTGCCCAAGTCACCACACTCAAACATTCAGGCCATCCTAGACAGGTAACCAACAATGTTTGGGGACATACCACTAGGGCGACAACCTAATAGGGGCTTTAAGCTCACCATTGAATTAGAGAAGGGTGTACAGGTAGTGATTACCACACCATACTAGCATCCCAAGGCTTATCAGGATGAGATAGAGAGAGCTATACAAGAGTTGCTTGCCTTGGGAAACATTCGACCTAGCTCTAGTCCATTCGCCTCATTAGTGGTGTTGGTGAAGAAGAAGGATGGGACCATCCAAATGTGCATAAACTAAAGGGCCTTGAACAAGAAGACCTTGAAGAACCGACACTCATACCACACATGGATGAGCTCATGGATAGAATTAGACAAGCTAGGTACTTCTCTAAGATAGATTTGCGATCGTGGTATCATTAGATTCGAGTGAGGGAGCAAGGCATGTCACTTCATCCTCAACGGCTTGTATAAATATGAGAGACCTCAAACCTCATTTGGCATAATCTAATCTCACACATTCTTCTCTCTCTTCATCTGATTGGTTCGTACAAATTATTGTGCATCTCTTTTCCTCACATGTGTGGCAACAAAAGGACGAATTGCACGACAAATTACATGGCCAAAATTTCATAGTCTATTGTAGGTTTTACCAGCTTTGACCAGGGTTGTTTTGACCACATTTGACTATGATTTTTGGGTCAAAATTTCTTTTTTGGTAAGCCACGTTTATTGGCACAGGAACGGAGGCATTATGTTGACTTTGACTGCATACCAATCACAGGGTTGACCACAGGCCTTACCACAGAGTTTGACCAAGTTTTAACCACTATTTTCATTATATATATATATATATATATATATATATAATGATTTTATTAATTTTTTATTTATATTAATATGTGTTTATTTGGAATAGATTTAGAATTTAATTTAATTATCAATAAGTAGTAGAAAATTGGTATGAGTTAACTTAAGAATGTTCATGGGAAAGTGATAGCCTAAAAATTTTTTTTTTTTTTTAAATGTATATATATTTAATATGTATATGATTTTTTTTTTAATAACAATAATAATTTAAAATAAAATTATAAATTAGTTAATTTTTATATGTGAAATGTATCATGACATCAGATTATTGATTGATGTTTATGAGAATGTAAGAGTTATTTAATTTAATTTATATTTCTGCATTAATAAATATTTAAATCTTATGTTAAGTTAGTTTAGTTTATGTGATTAGGTAGAATAATTGTTATCCTTTTCAACCTAGTTCAAGTTTTGTAAGTTGATAAATTGATGCTCTAGAATAGAGTCACTGTGTTGTAAGTTGATAAGTTGATGCTATTGTGTTGCGAATAAGATCTCCCTACTACCAACAACCTCTCTCTTACTTTAAAGTTTAGAGAAAGACTCACTTTCTTACCTATCCAAATAAAAAATATATATAAAATAAACAACTCTCCTCTCTTACTTTAAAGTTTAGAGAAAGACTCACTTTCTTACCTATCCAAATAAAAAATATATATATAATAAAAATAAAGCGTTAATTTAAAAAATCAAAGGAAAGCGCTGCTTGCCATGTTTGACGGAAGCAAGAACATTGCAAGAAGCATGTGATGAATAGCATATATAAAGGGTTTATCAATATGGGAAAAACAGATTATATGCTATTCTATACAATGGCCACCAGTGTTGTGTGTATATAAAGCCCTTTGAAATCAAAACAACTCCCACAAGATCGTTGAGTACAGTATTTACGTTACGCAATGGCCACCGAGGAAACACCCCATTCATCCGAGAACCAGCGGCCTCGGGATGATAATGAAAGTAGAGCCTCTGTGGCTTCTGATTTGGCTTCGAGTGATGGTGAGATGGAGCCAGAGGTGTTGGACGCCGATATCTTATTGCCACCTGTTCTGCCTTTCAAGAAAGTACACACATCAGAGAAGCATCCCGAGGACCATTCAGAAAAGAAACAGCGGGAGCATTTAAAGCAGATGATGGACTCAGAAAAGAAAGGGTGGAAGTATTTAAAGCAGATGCTTGACTCACAATTTAAAGCAGATTTTAATGAAAACTATGACGCCTATCCTGCGGAAACGCCGCATTCATCTGTGGCTTCTGATTTGGCTTCAGCTGCTGATTGTGGGATGGAGCAACAGATGCTGGAGGCCGATATCTTATTGCCATCTGTTCTGCCATTCAAGAAAGTACAGACATCAGAGAAGTATCCCGAGGAGCATTCAGAAAAGAAAGAGCGGAAGAATTTAGAGGAGATGATTGAGTCAGAAAACTATGAATCTTATCCTGCGGGCGAACCCAATTATGTGAGTTTTCAGTCTACGTCCTCCAGCTATTCTGCGCAGGCTTCCGATTTGGGTAATAGTGCAATAATATTAGAACAAGAGGTGTTAGACGCAGACATTTTATTGCCATCTGTTCTGCCATTCAAGAAAGTACAGCCATCACTATCAAACAAGAAACAGTGGAAGCGTTTAAAGGAGATGATTGGATCAGAAAACTATGAATATCAACCTGCGGGCGAGCCCAATTATGTGAGCCTCCAGTGTCCGCCCTCCATGTATCCTGCCAAGAAATACTGTGACATTTCGGGGTTCCCCACTTCGTACAAGGATCCCCTTACCAATCTTCGGTATGCGAATGTCGAAATGTTCAAGCGCGTCAGAAGCCTTTCGCATGAAGACGTTGAGTCGTACCTGGAGCTCAGAAAGGCGAAAGTCATGATATTGAAATGAAATAACTGGGGATTTCCCATTGTTCACAGCTTTGAAGAATTCAAATGGCTCTATCACACATTTATGCTGAAAATCGTCCCCATAGCTTATTTCATTTCCTGAAAGAAACTACAGTTAGCAGAATCTCGTTGAAATTAGTTTTGTAATGACTCTTTCTGTTTGAAAAATCGACACCATATATATGTTTGCGTAGATTTTATTGATAAATTTGGTCTCGGATTTGGTTTGAAATGGGGAATTGCAATTTTAAATCGTTAATCTCATATAACTTGAATTCGATTTTAATTGTTAATCTCATATAACTTGAATTCGATTTTTTCTTTTCAATTAAAGATATTTTTACATTAAAAAATAATTTAAATTTTATATAAAAAATAATTAAAATAATGTTAATTATTTTTATTATATAAAAAATGACAGCATCGATCCCAGAGATTTAATTTCTTCACTTCCAAATTTTTATGAGTGGATATTATTTCAAGTTTTTATTTTTATTTTTATTTAGTTTTTATGCTTAATTTCAACTTTAATCTTGCACTTTAATCTGTGCACCGTTACATATTATAGTGACTTGTAGAATAAACCTCTCTTACTCAATGTTGAAAAATATTTCAATCTAAAAAATTATAAATTTAAAAAATAAAAAAAATAAAAAATTAATAATAATATAATTTAATAAGAATAAAATCAGACAAAACACTAGCTAGTAAAGTGTCTTATTTAAATTAAATTAAAAAAAAAGCTTTAATATTTTAATATTATATAGATTAGCTGGTTTGAGATATTTAAAATTCATATAACAATTGATTTATTTTTATGATAATTTTCAGAAATTCTTATAACATAAAAAATTTATTATTGTTCATTAATTTTATTTAAGATAATTAGTCATAAAAATTTAGATGCAAATTTCAAGAAACACAAATTTCAATTCAAACTTCAACATTAAATCTAAAATAATAATAATCACAAATTTATATTTAAAAAGAACAATGTACTGTTTATCTGTTCTGTGAAATCAACATGAAATAACTATATGATTTGTAGAGGATGAAAGATATATTAGTCAAGTAGACTTACATCATCATCATAATTATATAGAGAATTTATTGCATTTATTTTATAAATGGTTCATTTTAATATTAGATAATTTTATCTTTTATTTTTTAAATTTAATTATTTACTTATTTATATTATTTATTTTTTTATTTTAAGTTTTTAGGATTATTTTTATTATTTTTTTCTATTTAAGATTTTAGTGTTAAAATTTAATTATTCATATATATATATATAAAGGATTTAATTTGGAAAGAAGTTTAGTTGGGTTGTAGTTGATATAATGATGAGAATATTGGGGCAGGTGCTTTGTCATGGGCATTGTAAACATTCATAAAAATTGGAACCAATTTTGAAAAATCTAAAAAAAAATATATAATTACCACAATATCAAAACATAAAAGTGTATTTTTGTAGATACTTCTCAAATAAAGCTATTGCATTCGTTGAAACAACTAATATTGCCTCCCATCTTCACCATTAGCATGTAGGGCATCTATGCATGAGTGTATTTGGAATTCATAGATGCCCAAATGCTACTGGTGAAGGCTCGAGGAAATATTGGTTGTCTTGATTAATACTGACACTCTCTTTGTGAATTATTTGCAAAATTGGGCTTTTCCGTTTTGATATTGTGGTAATTGTTTCTTTTTAAAGCGTTTTGATATTGTGGTAATTGTTTCCTTTTTAAAGTTTTGAAGAGCGGTTTTATTAACGTCTGTAATTTTTCTTTCAAACATGAATCACTAATGGATTGCGGAGGTGCTACAATAGCTTAATGTTGTATTTTCTAAGAAGAGGATAACGAAGGAAATATGGAGATTCTTTGCCAAGAAGAAGACAACAAAGGAAATATGGACATTCCGTGTGCCAGTTTTACCATTTTGAAGGTATAGGGTTTACGGGAATAGATAAGAGGGATTTGTATAATATATTTAGAGAAGAGTGTAGTCAATGATGTTTTTAGATGCTTAAGATGAGAAATTTAGTAGCATTGGAAAATTAATAATTGCGCATTTATCCTTGAGTAGATTAGGTCTCATCCAAATGACATGTATGAGCAAACTCTTTTCAGGGATCAAACACACTCTGCAATGAAAATACCACATATTTGATATCATTTCAAAATAAAAATAGTAATATCCTACCACTCAAACAACTTTATGAGAAATTCAATTGAAATGCACTACTAAAAATGCAATAAGTTAAAGAGAGAAACAAAAATATATTTTTTCCCGTTTTACTTATGAATAAACCATTAATATAACTGAAAAGGAACAAATGAAAATATGAAGGATCATATGTGATCCCTCATATCACCAAGAAGAACACTTCCAAGGAGATGTATGGTGCCTTGGGAAATGTGAAACAAAATGTGAATGTATCTAGGATGATGGTCTCAAGAAACAAGTTCACCACTAACCATATGAGTAAGACCAAACTAATAAATAAAAGAATTGAGTTCAAATGTCAAGTATTTATTTGCTAAATCTAATACACTTGTCTTGGTCCTATATAGATGGTTTTATTATCATAAGAAATCTAGAACAATTCTTGTAGTGGTGTAGGAAGTGTTTGACCAATAAAGTTGACAATGAGAACAACATAGCTTGACAAGTTGTTGATGCAATATTCCTTGTACAAAAGGTTTTCACCTTGAAGATTCTGAAGAGTTCAAAGTACAAATAGAAGTAATTATCTAGTTCCCTATTTCCCTTGGTTTGCAAGAGATCAACAATTTAAACAAACCCCTAGCAAATGGGATTTTTGAAATATATAGGGAACATCTTACATTTGGCGAAGACAGTGCTCCTTAGTAAGAGGGAATGTTAGAGTTTGTACCATTGTAAGTGCTCTCTTCATGGGAACACTTGCGAGTACCTCTACAATTGTCCAAGACCTAAATGCAAGTAGAGAAGGTAAATTGGTGGGCTATAGAGATCCATACAACAACTTTAACAACATGTGAGACATAATTACATGTACATGTGCAAATCTCTTTGACATTGTATTACAAAACCCAATTATAGTTTTAAAACAAGAGAGTGAAAGTGGATGAAAAAAGCAAGGCCATTTATGGTTGTTAACCATATATCAAAAAAAAGAGCAAATGTGAATGAACAAAACAAGCCTAAAGTCCATTTTGGCAGAGTTATCAAACAAGACTAAAGTTTTCAAACAATAAAACAAATAATAGGAGATTGTCTAATATACAACTATGACATCCTCAACCTCTACAAGTCAACATGATCTCATCTACAGAAAAAGAAACTTAGAAAAATAATAGTAAAAATGTTAAGGGATATGATTGTGGAATGATATTATTATGCAAATCAATATATATGTGTGAGCTGTCATTCATATTAAAGAAAATTTTCAGATAAGGTGAGTACCACTACAAATTGTTGAAAAGATGCAAGAATCCACCATCTTATATAACATCAAGAAGAAAAACACCTAAAGAGATGGAATCATTACAATTGAATTTTCTCTCAATTATGATTCCAAGGAAAAAAAAATAGGGTAATCCATCACCAATGATGTATTACTAAACACTAAAAAATAAAAATTAACTTTTAGCAATATGCTGGTATAAAATTACTAAGGGTACAATGTATTTTAAGGAAAACAAATGTAATTGATAAAACTAATGGATGTGAAGAAATTTGGCATTGGGGAACACATTGTCAACATTCCTTTTCTCACGCTCATCCTTATTATACCAATGATTGATAGTTCATTGTATCACAAGGAAGCAAGTAAAACTAACATGCAAATATTTCATGCAATGCTTCCTTATATAGCATACAATATGGATCTTAAAAAAAAGTGTCCCAATGGGAATAATAAATTCTCAAAATGGAAGCAGAATTGGACCTGAATTTCAATGCTTATACCACTATTTCCTCAAAGGAAAGGATTTTGATTTGAATGGTTTTGGGTGGAGCAGATGATAATTGTATTTCACACATATGAGAAAGTAGTAACCACATTCATGAATGAGAATCTGAGATTAGCCATTATATTATGGCTTTATACGTTGCTCAGAGATGAGAAATCCTTTCTTCCTTTTCCCTTCAATTTTAACGCTGATCGAGTCATTTTCTGGCATATCAATAAGATAGGAAATATTCTTCATATGTACGATTATGTAAAAAATGAAATTATACAACTATTATATTTATTTACTAAGATGACCGAAGTTGTAGTGAGGCACTACAAAGAATCACATCCTGAAAATTGTAGTTCATCATAGTCTGAGAAGCACTGTTTCTAAGGACCGAGAGGCTAGCTTAATAACCCATTCAAGTTCGAGTTCTTTGATGGAAGGATCAAAGTCCTTGACATATGTTAGAGGAACTATTTTTCAAACTAGGCATCTAAATTATTGCACCATTTCAGAAATCCAGAAACAAATATTGATCATGATTAAATACTGAAATTAATGTCTAAATAGGGTATCTAAACTAAGTTTGAAAATGCATTTTTAAAAGAAGTTGTCTTTAGTGCAACTTTTTGGACTTTCCAATGCCAAAATCCAATAGAAAAAATTGAGGTGAAATCTTGATTTGTGTTATTTAAACTATTTTTTTGATTGTATATATGGATTCGTCACCCTAAACAACCCCTAGGGCACTTCGATTGTGCAGAGGTTACCCTCAATGTTGTGTTTTCAATAAATTCCTGTCGGATTTTAGAGAAATTAGACCTGAAAAGTTCACCGAAAAAGCTTCCAAAAAGTATCGTTAAAGACAACTCATTTTTAAAATATCAGACCTTGTCTTAAAACTATAATCACCATGCTTTAATAGGACAAAGCGACCTTTCACATGCATAAATAAAATCTAAAGTCTGAATAGGAGTAGAGAAGTTGAGATACTTTTTAGTTCTATGCATATATATGTCGGAAAGCCCAAACCACAACAATGGTTAAAGAAAGATGAATTTTGAAGTTGAATCACACCAGTCTAAGAGATCAATATTTGGGTTTGAAGAAGCCCCAACCAAAAGGAAATTATCTTAGATCTGAAGTAAGGATAAAGATACAGGTTACCCTCTTAAAACATTAAAATAAGATCCTTGTGCAACAATAAGAGGATCTTGTAATCTTACCTCCTTGAAAGCATCCACTACAATCAATGATAGAAGAAGCATTAAGCATCTTGTGCTAGCCCGTGAATAAATTATTTTTGAGATCCTATAGTAGTCATTAAAAGGAATCCTTGGAGGATTCAATACATCTCTGACTATAACAATGAAGGAAGGATCATATCTAAAAACCTATAACAACTTCCATATCCCCCCTAACCTATAATCAAGCAAAATAAGTGGTATACTATCTCAAATAGTATCATTGTTTGAAGTGTTTAACATTGTGATACTTGCTTGAATCAAGCCTTGAGGACCTTATAGGTTTGTTATATAAAAATATTTTGAAACTAGAATGCCTTAACTAGAAGGAAAAATACTATCAATCATAGAAAATTGTAGAATGATGAAAGGTTATCTTGTAGATCAACTTGAAAAACATATTAGTTTGATGTTTTCATCTTGAGAAGATCATGAAGTTGCAATACCTTTAAAGGAAGTTCATGGCCTTGACATCTTTGTATTTTTCACTTTTCAAAGCAACAACAAGACCATGACATCAATGGAAGAAGGAATACCTTGAATTGTGAATAAAGCCTCATAAAAAGACATTAGTTGTCATGTTTTTGGAAACAATGGAAAGATTGTAGAAACTATGGAAGTTAAATAAGGAAGGCTTTCAGTAATCATGGTTAACTAAGATATAGCCATAAGGTATGTGCATTTGCATAGTTGAAAGGTTTGCGGTTTTATTTATTTATTGTGTTGGTTTTTTTCAATGGATGTTTTTATCATAAGGTTTGCAAACCTCATCTTTGTAATCTAGAGATTAAAAAACCCTAAATGATGTTTGAAGTAGAAAACCATTGTCAAGTAAGAAAACCATAGCCCTAATTTGATAGAAAACCTTGCTATTGAGTTCTAAGGGTTTGTAGTATTCATAAAGGTCATTAACTTTTGTAAAAAATTCCTTGTTGATACTTAGAAACCCTAGTCAAGGGAGAAACTGTAACTATAATATATTTGTTCCCTCATAAGAAACCATTGATTTTGGTTTTTAGGGTTTGTAGGTAGTCTAGGGTAAATGGAAAGTCCTAGAAAGAGTAGAATTATATTTGAGACTCAAACCTTAGGATTTATGTTTCAAAAGGAAATATCATGAAATTTAGAGTTTGAATATGAAAACTTGGAATTTTCCCTCTGTAAGATTTATTGAAAACCCTAGAGCGACAATCTTGTTTTGATGCACTTGTACTTGTATACTTGGCTTGTTTGTATTTGATATTAAATAATTTCATGTAAGAGCAAGATGAAAAGGAAGAAGAAACAAATTAAATATTGTACTTAATGATGAATCCTTGGAAATAATGAGCATGGTGAATGGAGGGAATGATAACTTGGTAATCAAGTTTGATCCTAGGGAACTTTGATAAAAGTAGGCTCATATAAAGATGAACCATAAATATTTTAATATTGTTATGATAATGTAGAAAAATAAATTCAAGGAATGTTTGAGTTTATAAAGTTTATAGCAGGTCTCCATCATATAAGCAAGTACATAACTATTAAAGTTGTAAACAAGTAAGTCTACCTCATATGAAATAATGATGAAAATATTGAGCATGATAGAGAGAGTGAGTTTTAAGAATATTGGTAACATTAAAACACACATTTTTGATGACCTTGTTGTGAAGTAAGGATAAAAGGAATCATGTACAAGAAGGATGAAATTCTTTGATGACGTGATGATTCGAAAGAAAGAGTCTGTGTAGCTAAAGTTGATGAAATTGTCCCCTAGTAAAGAACAAGCTTGGATAATAGAAGTGCACATCTCTCCATTTCAGAGGGAGAACATGTTGCGAAAACTATAATAGAGACAATGAAGAAAGAATGAAGACCAGAGAAAGGCTAGAGCATTATAGATGGTTATTTGTAAGTTGTGTTCGTGGTTGATGAAGTTGTGAATTGGATGTTTTGTAAAGTGTTTTTTCTAAGTTTGGTGCCGCTAGAGAAATTAAAGAAGGAGTATTTCGTAGAAATGTATTTGGATATTGTGATAACCTAAAGAAACATCAGAATAGTTGAGGACCCCGAAGATTATGCTAGCATACGAGAACATCTACATTGGAAGTTGAATAATGGTTGGGTTCATGAAGCTAGAATACATGCCAATCGATGAGTAAGTAGCAGATGAAATATATTCCACAAGAAGTTAGATTTAGGAGCATGCTCAGATCGGTGGATGTGTTAATCTCTTCCTAAAAATATGGTCTTTGTTTTGGTTTAGACAGAGAGATGAAGTACCATGAAACTTCTAGTGATGGTACTTGGGAGGACATCTTGGACAGCTAGTTGATGATGTTTGGATCTTGGTGAGGGAGGGTATCATTGGCCTTGCGAAGTTTCGACCTTAGATATGATACCTATATCCCTATAAGTTGGTGTTAGGGCTAAAGCCTGATGGAACCTATAGTGGCAGATTCCAAAATAACACCTTAGTCCCGATAGTGTCTTAGATCCTTGAAGAGTGTGTGGCACTAGAATCCCTTAGTTAGATTCTTTGTATTAGTGTCATTGATGATAGTACCTTTGATGTGAGGATATCGTGGTAGTTAGGGTATCCCTAGCATTGCTTATTTTGATTATCTTCTTATAATAACTTTTCAAATGGAGTATTTTCCTCGTACCAGTTGGATAATTATGAATACCTCCCTAGTTAAGAGGGAGTGTTGGAAATTGTATCTAGTTTCGGTTTTCATAATTTTTTTTTTTGTATCATGATGTAATTATATCTTATCCAAAGAAAGAAAAACAATTTTTATTGTAAAATATTGACTTATTAAAGCATGGGTTTCATGCTTAGGTAAATATTCAATAGGTCTAGCATCCATTGTATGCTATAGTGATTTCATTTCAAGTCAAAGTCAAAGTCAATATGTTCTGGAACCTTTGAGGCTCTTGTAAAAAGAAAAAGAGATTTTTTTTTAAAGGTGTTTTAGAGTACTACAACTAATAAAGAATGGAAAACAATATGCCCTAACGAGTTTTCCAAAAGATATGTGGCAGAGAAATGGCATGGCAGTATGACATGGAAGATGATGTGGCTTATCTCAGAATTTGTGCTAGGATATTGGTTTGGAAAATTTTAATAGTGTTATAGAATTTGTTTGGGTTCTTTTTATGTTAATCACCTATATGTTAGATGTAGGGTCTACTAAAATAGCCATTTTCAATTTAATACTCTATGTTTGGGGATTTAAGGACTTATATTAATTTATCCCATAATTAGTCTAGATTTGCAATGTATATATACAAATTTCTTGAAATCAAATGCAACAAAAAACTAAATCATGTACCCGGTAGCCAAGTGCTTCATGGGCTAAAGTTGAGAAGTACTTGTAGGATGATATTTTTTCATGTATGTGACTCCAACCCTAGTCAATATTTCAAATCCAGATATGTGAATGAAAGTACCTGCAAAACAAAGGAAGGAGGAGAACTTAGATGAGATAAATAATTAAAAAAATAGAAAAGAAATCATACCAAAGCCTTATGCCCAAAAAATAGAGTAACAATTTCTACTACACCAATATAGTAGTACATAATGAGAAATCACGATGATAATACATTAGCAAGGGGAGAATACAACTCTCAACAATTCTGGTAGCAATTTGACAACGTCTCAATATAGACAAAGAATAATGGATACAATACAGAAACCCACTTTATTATTACCTCACCGCTTGATCTATCTTCTTTTAGATGATAATGCATTCCCACTAATGACTATTATTTATTTAAAATGGGCATAAACCTTTATGTAAGTCCACTCAACCAAGATATATAACACAAATATCAAAACATAATTATTTTCTTACCTAAACCCTTACCATTTTGTTGTCACTGCGGAAAACACCCTCCAAAATTTTGTGTACACTCGAATTTTGGAACCTATTATGGATCTTGGAATTAGTCATTCCATAGGCACTTCTTCATTAATAGATGCTTTGAGCTCCCTTATTGGATCAAAAGTGTCAAAGTCACTTTCTCACACATGCTCAGTCTTCAACAAGTCCATGAGTGCTTTCTTTTACGCAAGCTTGGAAAATAATGACATGTTCCATCAAGACTATTCATGTGCGATGTCTAATCCACGTTGACAATTAGTGCACATTGAAAATGATAGATTCTCACATTCTAACTATTTTCGTACTTCCATTTCTGTGAGTTTCATAAACTGTTGCCTTCGCACACCTTTGTTTTCACGAGTGCCATTTTCATGTTTTTGGTTGTCGCTTTAATTTTCCTTTACTATAATTAGTGTTGTTTTCCTGTTACCTTTACTCTGGCATGTGTTACTTTCACTGTCGTTCACACATCACAAGAGTTGTTCACACTTTAGCAATTGGCCTCTTTTCGCATGCTAGTGGTCGCACAATGTATGTATGCATGCTATGGTGGTTTAAATGGGTTAAATTTGTGTGAATGAGTTGTATAACCATGTAAACATCAGTCTCACTCATTTCCAATTTTTTAAGCACTATCACACAAGTGTCGTCGCAAAGTGTACCTTTAGTGTCATACTTGTCATAAAATCGTCACAAAGTTTTCGCATTAAGGGATATATGTTGTTATCATGTTTCAGATGATCTATGTTGTTGTGTCATTAAATTGATTCAAGTGTGTGATCACATTCAAGTCATATCACTATTCACATTAGTCCCTTTGATCCCACACTTAGCCAAATTTCAAAAAATTCCAAGCAACCTAGACTCATCCAACCCTCCTGAGCTGAACATTATGTAGTCTCAGCCCTCAAGTAGTGACCTTGTCTCTTGGAACTGTGCAATGTACAGTCTCTTCCTCCAAGAAATGAAAATTTCACAACTTTAGTGCTGAAACCCTGACCTTGGCTCCCATAATTGTGCAATTCCTCCTCCGAGCCTAACCTTAACTGTGCATTGTGTAGTCTATAGTCTCAAGCTCATCCTTGAGCTCTTCAACTATGAAACTGTGCAATGGCCAACCTCCTCTACCTCCTAGAACTGTGTAGTTTGTTGAAAATAATACTGAGAGGGGGGGTGAATCAATATTATCTAATTCTTTTACCAAATCTTCCTTATTTATACTTTGAATTATTTTTGCATACCAATACCATCAATAATGAGCATGAACAAGAAAAAGCAGACAGTCACATCAAAGAACACCAGATATAAGGTGGAAACCCAATGTGGGTGAAAACCACCTGCTGCAATATGTCTCTATCTTCTTTCAAATTAGAAACTCCTTTTACAATGGTCTTGTACTGGTGCAGTCCTTTACCAGTACGCAGGCTGCAACCTGCAGAGAGCTACAACTCTCTCTCGTTTTCCAGTCTCTCCTGGAAGGGAGCTACAACCCCCTACTTCTTTTCAAGGACACTTTTCATAAATTTTCAAACTGGATCCATATACATCAAATGATCATCAAGTACAGATAAATTACAGTCAGCTAAAATAACCAGATCAACAATAACAGAACTGAACCCAAAACACTTTATCAACAGAAAAATTCAGCCAATAGATATGCAGTTCTCCTTCTTCTGGCCTGCGTCGCTATGCACTTCACACTCTGCTTCTCTGCGTACACCCGTAGAGCTCTTTCTGCTGTACTGCGTGACCACGCACTGCTCCTTTTACTTATCTGCGTATAGTACGCACCCAAATTTACTATCGCGCCGCGTACTGGCCAGTGGGCACGCACCCAGGAGAACAATCGCGCCGCGTACTGACACAGTAGGCACGCACCTGAACCACTGTCGCTCTGCGTACCCACGCACTTCTCCCTCGTCGCTTCTGCGTACCCACGCATTGACCCTTCATCACCTCTGCGTACACACGCACTGCTTCCTTGTCACCTCTGTGTATCCACGCACTGCTCCTTCGTCACCTCTGCGTACCTCTGATTAGGGCTGAAATACAGTCAGATGCTCAGATCTGAACTTGCACTCGAGAGATCACCCTTCACAGATTCGCTTCCAACTTCTCTTTTATAGATCAAGCTTTTAAACCGAGAACCC
>APFE031649938.1:16232-32020 GCA_000404065.3 Pinus taeda | reverse complement strand
GGGTGAGAAAGAGCAGTGAAGTTTGAAGCCACTCCCAAGCTAAAGAATCTCTGTAAGCTAAGTCAGACCCTCTCCATTGCATAGCGCTTGAGATAATATTTCCAATTGTATATGGAAGTCCAAAAATGGACTTTTGAATCAAAAGTTAGAGCGGATTGAAGCTACCCTTTGAAAACTAGAAAAAAAGAGAAAAGACGAAGGGAGGTTCATCGCAATCATATTTTAGAGTTTCCTAGCAGTGTAACGGGGGAGGACAGAGAAAACCTAGGATTAGTGATCCTTGATATCGGCGATCACAACAGTCAAGGGTCCAAGATGCAACATATCGGTGATCGGCAGGTCCAACAGACCATTCTTAAGGAATTATAGAAGAATTCGCCAACACTGTTAAAGGAGTAGGGGAGGGCTGATTCCAATTTACAAAGGAAATTAGTCGCAAAACCAGAGGCAAGCGGGTCCTTTCCTCTCTCCTCCAAGGGGCCATGTGGTAGAATACCATTGGTCCCTATGAATCCACATGGTAGTGGATTTCATCATGACGTGGTAGTATGAAGATGATGTTGTAGTACGGAGGACACGTGGCATGCTGATCTGGAATTTTCTGGGTCCTATGGTGGAATTTCTGGGTGACACGTGTCACCACTCACAAAGCGACATGTGGCACTGATGACGTCATCAATCTCGCATATTGGTGATAATAGGTAGCAGCTCATGGTGCACCACAAGTAATTCATCGATTGTGGACCACCGATAAAGGGACTCTGATAAGAGGGCTCGCCCGCGATCACATGGGGGGCCGAAGAACCAAGGGATAAGCACTAAAGGGCCCAATCCTACAGATTGGAGATTGCATAGGTTAAAGTTCATCCTCCATTGAAGTCCCTTCTGACTTGCGATTGCGATATGTGGGAACTCTCCTGAATACGATATTTTATGTGATATGCCTTATGGAAATTTGTGTCCAGACAATCGGCAAACTCTATAAAGTATGGTAGGAAGGCCCTCTCCTATATTGTGATTGCGATATCCTAGGTGGGCCCCTTCTCACAGATTGGTGATCATAGGTGTTAAGGGGAGATACCAAAAGTGACCGCTAGAAACCACTGATATGTGAGAATCTATGCAACAAAGGAAAAAGCCCCTAGAAGGGATTCCAAAGACCCTAGCACCCAAGGACTAAGCCCCAGGTTACAACCCTCAGTCCTATGATGCAGAAACATTGAAAGGGGCTAAACCAAAGGGGCATAAGGGACATTAGAGCTCGTTGTTTTGTAATGTTTTAAAACTAAAATCCCCAATACTACGAGGCTCCGAGAGTATGGTAAAGAGATTTAAAGGCGAATGAGACGATAGTTGAGATTTTAAATAAAAATATGGTGTAGTGGCAGAGCGATATGGGCTAATCCTGTAGAAGCCCCTGCAACAAGAAACCAAGGACTACAAGGGCCGTTGAAATGAATTCAATTGCTTCGCCACACGACTTTAGACAGTAAATGGAGGCATAGGGCTCCACCCTGATACACAGCAAAGGAATTCTAGGACATGCTCCATTTCTACTCCGCAATCGGCACTCACAGGACACACTCTCAACTCTAGAGAACGAGCTATTCAGGTAATTAAGACGAAAGTGATAGGAACTAGCCGAGTAGCAGGAGAAGCACATCATTGAAAATATGTGGCTTAATCAGAGGCTTTCATAGAAACAACAGAGGGATACTTCCACCCATCATCTTTTAGTTTTCTTTATTTCTAATTATTCTGTAATATCTGTTTATTTCCAAGAAGGGGATCAAATCCCAATGGTAATCATTTTGGACAGTAGATCCTTGCACGTAAAGACAGCTAGTTTGTGAGACAACTGGAACTCAGGCAAAAATAGTTTTGTAAACTATTGATTCAAAGCCCCCTTTCTCTGTATAAATAAGGGGAGGAAACACTTAGCATAGGTTCCATAATTCTGCACCTTCAGTGGTCCAGATTCTTGGGTTCCATTTTGGTTCTAAATGCTTGTTCATGAGGGACTTGAGCTGTAGTTTATTGAATGTAAATAGACTGGTGAATGAGACCACTTTTGAAGATTAATGAAATTATTCCAGCTCAATAAATCTCATTTCATATATGTTTTTCCTTCTCTGAAATAGTGTAATGAAACTGTTGGTTTCTCCTTGATTCATGGATTTATCTAGCTACTAAATAGCAAACGATCCCTATGTTTAAGATAGAGTTACTTCGGTTAGTCTGTAACCTGCAGCACTTGTGTACAAGATAGATTTACTTATGTTATTTGATTAACCTGCAATACTTGTGTGGGCCTAGATTTACTCATGTTGTTTGGTGATAAAGGTACCCATTATATATCTGCAATGAAACCTTAGTTAGTGCTCCATTGTGGGTTTCACTCGTGTTCATGATTATATATTTGTTACTAAGCAGCGACAACACCTATGTTATCTACAGATTTACTTAAGTACATGCAATGTGCACATATTTTCTTATGCTTTTAGTGACAAATGTGCCCATGACGTATATGGTCTAAAAGCCTTGAATAGTGCTCCGTTGTCTCTACCATTTCATCTCTTCCCTCTTCCATCTTTCTACTAGAACATTATTTCTTGGGATTCTGTTGGCTGCCCTATGCATCGAGTTCCCTCCTTTCTTTCCTCCTCTTCACTTTACTACAACTTCAATATAAATTTTCCTGTTGTTGTGTGTCGGCCACTAGAACAAGGCATTTCTCTTTGAGGTTGGCCTGATTTACCCCATGAGCTTTCAGATCCATGTGTTGGCTTGAGTTTACCTTCATGAAGGTTGAACGAACCAAGTCCCCTTTTATCCTTTTAAAATTCGTGACAATTGGAGTGAAACCGAAGCCCCCATTGAAAATCTTCCATGAACTCCTCTATTTAAGATGTCCTAGGCATTGGTCTATAATCAACCCAAAGGCTGTCTCTAGGAAGCTTTCTATGTCCCTTGAAGCACTCGTGCTACGAGTGTTGTTAAAAGTGGCAACAAAATGTATCCTACACTTAATCATAATTAAACATAATTAAACATGTGGAAACAGATATAATTCATAAACAGTATGCAAACTATTATAGTAGAGAAAAAATATATATAACATAACACTTATCTTTAAGAAAACGGACCAACTCGATGCAAACCTTAGTTAACAATGGTGTTTCCGTTTTCATCCTTGTTGGATAGATTTTGTGATGAGAAAAATATGGGTTATCTAAGCATGAAGATTGAACAACAGGCAAGTGAGGAGGCAATACCTTCACTTCCTTTCTGAATGAAAAACTTTTTGGTCTACTAAAAGCTTCTAGTGGGGAGGACTCATCCAAGTGGATCCTCACAATTGATAAAAAGTGATGACTTCAAATGTTGATGTGAAGGTCTCCATATTGAATAGCTCATTGAGATATTTCGAAAAGTGCTTGAATGAAGTCAAACAGACATCATATGAGAAATTTATAGCCTTATGACCTTTTTGAAAAATAGGGAAAAAGTTTTTAAGGTTTGACACATGACAGCACCAGAGGAGTACACATGGTAGTACGAAATATGATATGGAAATATGGATGTCGACATGGTCAACAAGTGGCTATGCCAGGAAATTGAACATAACATGTTGACCATATAGGTGACCGGACATGGCAATGAGGTGGCACTAATGTGACAATGATGTGGCGGGATGGCTTGGCAGGTTGATTGTGTAACGACATCATCTAATAAAATGTTACCATGTAGTGGCCTCCAATTGTTTAAGAAGGTTCAAGCAATGGTTGTAAAAGGAGCAGAGGGGCCAGGGTGGTCTGAACCCCAACAACAATAGAAGTAATTCAAACAGACTATTGTTGCACCAACTGGCATTGTTATAACCATAATAACCAATTCCTATATAAAATTTGTGAAGCTCCCACTGTATATAAAAATGGCGTTAGCAGGGATCAACCTTGCAACCTATGTTGACCAGTGCTAAGGCCTTTATATGTACACCAACATATTTCTGTTAGGTAGTCCATTGAATGTTTTATGTCTAAATCTATTATTCTATCCAATACCAAAATTTGAAAGCTCCACAAACTTAAACCCACAACCTGTACACCAACATATTTCGTTAGGTAGTCCATTGAATGTTTTATGTCTAAATCTATTATTCTATCCAATACTAAAATTTGAAAGCTCCACAAACTTAAACCCACAACCTCTTTGCTAAGAGGCAACAGAGTTGCCCAACGTGCCAAAGAATTTACTTTGTAAAGGGGTTGACATAGTCTATGTTTTGTGTTGTAAAAAATTTCAAGCCCAAAATTCTAAAACCAAATGTTGGTTCGACCCCGCGACTCATCCTCTGTACACCAAAACCTTTTACCACTACACCACAAAGTTGGCTTACAAAGAGCTTATGAGGGCGAAATACTTTTATGTTTAAGTTTATAAATTTGAAGAAGAAAAGGATTTTCAACGTTTGTTTTGGGTAGTCCAAAGGGAAGAAAGTGGTTTTCAGATTGAAAGCAAGTTGAATGTTGTTTTGGGAGACCAAGTGGATGTAATATCAATTTTGCATCTTAATAAAGTGATTGCTCGTTATCTTAGCTCACCTTGATAAATTTCGTTATCAATTTTGTTTCGTGTCATTCTCTGCTTTCGTGTTATTAACTTCGCTATGAATTTTGCTTACTTTCACTCTCTCTTTTGATGTAATTTCCTCATTTTAAAACTTTCAATTGCTCACTAAATTTTATAATTTGAATTAATTTTATTCACATTTAAGTTAAATTCTAAATCCAAGTCACAAAATTTTGCATCATTACATTCTTAAATTATAAATCAAATTTTATGGCTGTGCATATTCTTCTTCTTCATTATCTCTATTAAGTCGTCTTCATCATCATGACTAACTACGGAAAATAAATGTATTTTAATTTTATTTTATTATTAAAACGTGTATGAAAAAATAAATATATTCTTATTGTAAACCTAAAGTATTTTCCATTTTTTTATAATTCAACCACGTTGATATAACAGCCTTTAAAGCGAAAAAGTATCTCAATGTTTATGCATTTTCAAAAAAGCAGTTGGGATACGCGTAAGGCATGAGAGAAGAACCACATTTCCCACTTTACACGCATAGAAACCGGTGAAAACAATCATAAATAAATAGGTTAACAACCATGTCAAACTACACATTCTATTTTATATATTGGAAAATATATAAAAACGTTTCTAGAAGGAAGGCAAATCGGTGCTCTTTGGATGTTATCGATTTTAAATTTCATACGACCTGAGAGTCGTTGTTGGCTGTTGTCACTGTTCATTTATTTCCATCTTGACAATGATTCGAAATAAATAAGAGAAGGCAGGCTCCCCAAAAGGCAGAACCGGTCATTTTTCGTTTTTCTGGAAGCCAAAGATTCAGCCGTCGTGGACTCCGATTTACTTGTGTGGCGTCCTTCGAACAAACCAAACTCTACGACTAATGAGAACGTGGACCCACTTTCCAGATGACTTGGATCGATCAAATGTCTCACAGTTACGCAAGCTGGACGCGGAGTTCTAGATGAATGCGGACGTTTCTAATGAGGTTTAAGGTTCAAACGGATAGTAAGCGAATGGTGGAATTGGGCAACACCGACAACTCAAAAAAGTGGACTTATTTTCTTGTCGATCATATCGTTCTGGTATGTAAGTACTGCTCATCTTTGTATTTCTGGGTTATCTTGTCCCCAAATTCTCATTGATGTCACTAACATATGCTTGCTTTCAACTCATTCAGATGTGCGAAGCGTAAATTCGCTGGGAACGGAGTTTGAAGAAGTGTGATCGGTTAAAAGAGCAATGACAGCCTCCTTGGAGATTGGAAGAGATGAGCAGAGTCCTCGAATTTCACATACTTTCGATTTCTCGCAGGCAGAGACTGAAAGGAATTCAAACGACTGGGAGAGCCCTAGGATTTCATTCTCTGTCTATGTCTCGCAGACAGACTGGATTTCACCAGAGAAACGCAAAAGAGATGATGTGGCAGATATTGATTGCGGCACAGACTTTGAATTTTGTGCTAATGGCCGGAATTCAATCATAAGTGAAACTCATCACGTTATTACCGATGAATTGTTTGTGGATGGTAAAATGCTGCCTCTAATTCACGGTCGTGTGGAAGCCCAACCTGTAACTATAGCTCATCTTGTCAGTCTTGAAAGCTTAAGGTGTCTGTCACCATTTCAGCTCACCTCCTCTCCTTCTTCAAAGATAAGAAGCAGCTGTTGGGGAAATGTTGCTTCCAAATCCTTAGGTGATAAGCCTCCTAATAAGTGGAAGGAAATGTTGTTTAAGCTGAGGAAGAAGGAAAATGTCTGTGCAGAGAACAAACTAACATCGTGTAAGTTAATTGACCAGTCACAATCTTCTTCCACGAACTCTGTGTGGTCATTTTCAAGGAGTTGCAGAAGGGGCGGAGAAATGAAGGGAAACAGTTTATTTCGCTCCTTACCATTTTCCAGAAATCAATCGACTGCAGAGCGTAAATTGAAGGGAGCAACCTGTGGGTGCATTTCTAAAGAAATAGAAATTGATGTTTCAGGCGTAGTCGAAGGGTCGAAACACCTGGAGGGATGGAACATATGCAATAGAGTCCAACCTGAGCCCGAGTGCTTTACTGAGTTGAAGCCCAGGTGTAAGGCAGACAAGGCCAATGGAGAAGCGAACGGCAAACAATATAGTGATGGGAGAGGCAAATTAAGCAGTTCTGGACTTCCAGCATCAGGAATGAGAAGGGGTATGGGTGGTCAACGATGTAGTGGAAGAGTTAGCGGAAACGGGAGATTGATGGCTGGAAACTTGGATTCCCCGCCGCCCGGAAAGCCGATGGCCGAGGGAACCCTGGCCGTTAAGGCCAACAACTCGATGGGAGGAGTGCGGGTTCGTCCGGTGTTGAATGTTGGAGGCAGCTGGAACGGCGGTGGTGGCCTCTTTGGCTTCTTCTCCAAAAGAGAGAGGAAACAGCCACAATCATGTGCATATCGTCAATACCACCCGGAAGAAGGCACTTCCTCTGCATATCATCTCGGATAAACTTACAATCATTATATGTGAGATGACTTCAGTTTTTCGGTTGTACACAAAAAAATTTAAGCAAATGCGTTTCGTGTTTCTGAAATGCGTTGAGTTGCATTGTTCATTGTTTTAATGAAATTTGTATGCAAAGAAATGAGCTTCGTCATTATTTATTTGAAAAAATATAGATTTTGTGTTTTCATATTTTAAAAATTATATATATATATATATATGTATATGTATATGTAGATGTAGGGGAATATTAGAGTAAAGCCCTCCATGATTCCTATCCATTTTTGGATATGAGATACATAAAAAGCATTGCATTATGTGTATTATAAATAAAAAATGTTAATGACATGTGTTTTCGTCATTTTCAAAGTATTGTGGAGTTTTCTTATTTTATATTAATGTTTATTAAACATATAAATGGCAAAGACAAATAAGAAAGATAAAACATAACAGTACATTTTTGTTAACAAGAGATATACATTTATAGTACATGGTTTGATCATTGGATTCCACATCCCAAAGTTTCTTGAACTCCTTTAGTCTATTCGCCTTCCATACTAACCCATTGAGGATTAGGTGTCCAACATTCCCCCCCTTAATCTGAAGGGTTATGTATGAGTCCAAGAAGAGCGTTGTAATACATAATGTGCAAAAATGCATGGCAGCACTACGCTAAATGTGCTCTCTGAAATGTTGCTATAAAGGGCGGTGGTTTAAGGATGACCACCAACACTAGAACTCTTAGTGCAGTTTCTGAAACTTTTCCAAAACTGGCAAGAAGCTGAAGTCTTCTACTAGAGGAAGTGCTCCTATTGTTTTGAAGAGGGAAACCTTCAACCATGAAAGGAAGGTCTCACCCCGAATACAAGGAAGAACTTCAACCTAAAAAGGGAAGTCTCAACCTGTGATGGTTTAAGGATGACCAACAACTCTGGAATGCTTAATGCAATTCCTGGAACTTTTCCAAAACTGACAAGAAGATGAAGTCTTCTACTAGAGAAAGTGTCCCCAACTCTATTCCTGGAATTCTTCTGCAACTGACAAGACGTTGAAGCCTTCTGCTAGAGGAAGTGTCCTAGATTACCAAGTAAAGGCATGCTCAGGGGCATTTTTGTTTCTGGCTACAACTGTAAAACTGGTGTGGCAAGTTGTGGCTCAGGCTCGCTTGATGTGACTTTGAAGCTTGTAGATAACCATAATTTCCCCCTGTCATATACAAGGTGCGATGATGGAGAAAACTCAACTGCAAGACTATTCAATACTCTAGAACAAGTTTTGACATGTGATTGGAATATCTTCTTGGTTGTTGATGCCCATTGCCAAGAAGTGATCCATCCAAGATGAATCTTTGTTCTTGCAAGAGACTTGTTTCTAAAGCATCTGTTTGAAGAATGCTTGGTTTTATGACAGTGCTTACATGGATGAAGATCAAAACAGTGATCTTTTAGATGGCCAACTCGGTTACAATGTTGACATTTCACAATCTGTTATGGTAGCTGTTGTTGTTGTTGTGGAAGAGAACCAGAATCTGAAACAACTGAAGTGGAACTGGCATGAAGAACAGATGAAGATGAGTCATCCTCAAGAAATCCAGCAGTTTGAAATTGAATTGGCTTTAAGTAGTCTGGAATATGAAAGGACAAGTCCTTGTCATATCCAAGACCAGTTTCATGCTTGTTGTGGACAAGTTGTTCCCAAGGTCTGATGATGGGCTTGGGAAATGCAGACTGAGTTTCTGCATCCGCATGTACAAAAACTTCTTTATGGGAGTCTATTTCAATCTTCTAAACAGAAACAGGTTCAGATGACTCCTTTGTTTTAATTCTTCTTGCTGAAGCTGAGTTTCGAGCTGTAAAAAATCAATTTTCTCTTGTGAATTTTGTAGACAGGCATGAATTTCTGTGAGAGAAACTTTGCTAACTTTTAATGTATCATGATTAGTATACAATACCATAGTTTTGAGGAACTCTAATACTTCATTGATTTTGGCCATTTTTTCTTTACTGTTAGAATTACAACTTAAAAGTTGATCACAACTACTACTCAATGCAGAAAAGTAATACCCACTCACAGTACACAACAATATCCTTTATAAATGTGCAGCAAATGATCAGTGTGCAACCAGCAAGCACTAATTACAATCCATATAAAATAAGAGTTTACTCATGACCAAGAATATGTTCTGACAATACAACCGACTAAACGTTTCTCCACAAAAGATTACTTTTATTTGTCAAAACAATTATTGCTTTTATACAGCACACCAAACTCTTATGCAACAGTTGAATCAAGGAATCAATGCATATATATGTAGACAAAGACTATAATGAGTTTTTAAATACAATGCCACACTGGGGCAGCAGCAACTGCAAACTTGCTTGGATCCTTCAAATACACCTTCACTTTCAAAGCAGAAATGATGGCTATCAAAACTTCAATAACTATAGCACCATGTCATGGACAGGACTTGAATGCTCATATATAAATACTTTGACTAAGGTACAAATCAATATTCTTTGATCTGACAACTTTCTTCAAAGAAAACAATAGTCCACTGTAAGATACCCAACCGGAATAACTAAGAGAAAACCATAAAGAGTCCTCAGTTTGTATGGTTTGGTCCACTATAGTAATTTAACAAAAAGTTTGTGTATCAAACGTTGTAGGTGCATTCCTTGTTGTTGGCTCATGTAAATACATAAAATGCTGGGACAAATACTTGTGGAAGAACTTCAAAATATTAATCTGATGTCAACTTTAGACCCAACAAGCATAAATAATACTAATAACAAGTGTAGCAACCACAAAATTTTGATACTAGTCATCCTTTCCTCCATGCAAAGAGAATTAAGCCATCATTCCTGGAAATACAATTAAAACAGACGATAAATCAATTATGACTGTATTTCATAAAGAAGGAAGTAAATATTTGTCCATTGCGACGCTGCAATGTACTATATTAATTACTCCGAACAGCACTGGGAGCCAACCCTCCATTTCTCAGATTAACCTCCACCATGAAATTCGATATCTGGTAGCTTGTAGTGCCTTCATTCGAATGTAATGTCGGCTAGTTCAATTCTCTTTTACTTCAAGTGAAACCAAGCCTTCAAGGGAAACACTCGGAGCCAATGGAAAGAAGCCCTACAATGCCAGCCAAAAGCTTGAGTACACCATGGTGCCTGATCAGAAGAAGTCTTGATTTCAGAGAAAAAGAATGCATAAATACCCAAATTTTCTACCCATCTATCCTTAATTGCATTTTAAGTCCAAGTCATGAAGCTTCAGGTGCCATGACCACCCAAATGAGGCCACTTCGGGGTTGGATTCAATTCTGTCTATCACCTAATAGAATTATCGTCAGTTGTAAGTGGCAAGTATGTAGTTTTCTTTGATCCACAAGGAAAATATCTACCAAATGTCTATGCGGCAAACCTAGGGAAGCGTATTGAATATTTCAATTCTGTAGCTATTTCCCTCTACAAAGATTAGTTCTCCCCATATTGTGCTTTTGACAGTGATATGAAAAATTCCCATTCAGGAACTCTATTTCGTTTTCCTTTAAGAAATATGGAACAGGCAACAGTTAGCAAGCATTTTGCAAAGTAATCAGGGTCATCAAATTTAGATGGCACCACATGGCCGGTGCCATAGTTTGAGTGGCTCGCACACCATTAGGAAGGCACCAAGGAAGCTTGTATATGACCATGCATGGCATTCAACTTACATTCAACCCACATACGTATGATTGGAATGACCACCATAAGGCAAATATAATGCATAGAGAATTCTTTCAACGCAAAGGGACTGACCTTCACAGTGTTCAATACATCCCTTGAAACCATCGACTATTTCACTCCTTTCATCATCATTCTGCCTCTTGAATTTAGGCCATTGTTGGTTCAAACTCAGCACTTCCCATTGAAATAGAAGCTCACATGAATTGGATTTATGAAATTAGAAATCCACTTTATCTTTGAAAATAGAAATAGTGTACTCCTCTAAATTACGATGCGGGCTTCACACAACTATTCAATTAAACATTCGTTCTGTCAAAATCAGCAACTCATACAACACGAGTTTTATGCAAGAAATCCATACATTGAAACACGAAGGGAAAACATCATGCCCTCTTCCTCAGTTAAACACCAACTTCACTTGGTAATTAAGGGTTCATTGTGCGCCCTACAGTACTTACTTTAACGACTAATTCCACCCGAGCTTCGATTACAACCTTGTAAATCTGAAACGTTGCTTCAATCTTGAATTTCCAAGTCGCCCACTCAACAACCCATGGTGTCCACTCTACATATAAGAGCAACGAACAATTTCATCCCACTATTTCAATGCAAAAGATTGACCATCATTCAGAAATTGATGCATGGGAGAAGGTTCATCACATAGGGATCAGTATGAGCCAACACTTGCAGAACTCAATGCTCCAAATTTGGCAGAGGGATAGAGGATAATGACAGCATATGGCAGAGGTGAGTAGTGTAGCCTGAGCATAGGGAGAGTAACACTTATTTATGCAATAATGGGAAAACTTTGATGCATTTCAATGCTCCAACCACAACAATGGCGCCAAGCACAGTCACAATGAACAAATCATTATTCAACAAACAACCACCATTATCATTAATATAGAATTTAATTATTCAAACTGACAGACAGGCCTGGGGGCAGTGTAATACCAGACTTCCGTTGTCAAACCTCACACTGCACTGAAACGCTGGCAGCACTGTAGGAATGCTGGCAATGGAATGCTGATAGCACTGTAGGAGCAGGTATTTGATGGGAATACCAAGCATTACCCATATTATCACGCAAAGAAGAATGAGAGGAATATGGCAGAGAGTTTTTGCATGACAGAATAGAAGCATTTTTGCATGTCAGAATATATAGAGCGCATGACTCACAAGCGCTCAAGGCAACCTAAATGATAGGTTAGTATTCGCAGGAAAATAATGGCTCATTATAATGACTCAAAATGGAGCAGGACTAGCAATCGCTTGCTTTGATACCATGTTAAACAAACACATGGCGAAGACAAATAAGAAAGATAAAACATGAGAGTACATTTTTATTAACAAGAGATATATATTTATAATACATGGTTTGACTGTTGGGTTCCACATCCCAAGGTCTCTTGGACTCCTTTTGTCTATTCGGCTTCCACACTAACCCATTGAGGATTAGGTGTCCAACAATGCTTAATATAAAATATTTTATTATATACCTATTAAATTTAATAAATGATGTATTAATTAGAAAGATAATTTATTATCGATGTAGATTACAAAAATCTAAGATTTAACATATAAAATTTTATCACATTTTATTAAATTTAATTAGTGTTATATTGGTAGTTAAGTTTCCTTGTGAAAAAGTTAGCAAATATAAAATAAATAGTTAAATTCAATACGATTAAAAGTAGTTTTGTTAAAAATAATTAAATTAAAAATATATTATTTATTCATAAAATATATACAAAAAATTAAATTATTTATTCTAAAAGTAAAATGAAATTTAAATCTTTTTAAAAACAAGTTCAAATGAATAATTAATATATTCTTACAATCTCATATATGTTAGTTATTAATGATGATGATGATAGTTAACGTCCAGCGAGAACAAACTTTGGTCTATCGGACCTAAAGAAACGAATTATTTAGTTTGATTTAAGATTTTATTCCTATGCTCAAAAAGCTTGGAGAGAAGGCTCCTGAGCTCATTGTAATTTTGACAAGTAAAAGGCTAGGAAGGTCATTATTTCAACAAAGATTTTGAAACTGAGATCTAATGTGGTTGTACACGAGGCACTCTAAGAGGAAGTGATTTTCATCCTCGATGTTCGTATTCTCACAGAGATGGCAGAACCTTTCCATCCATGGTGTTTTAGGAACTGCCCAATGACCCGTTTCACTATGGAGCTCATAAGAGTTTGTTCTAATCTTGGCTATATTAATTTTCTTCTTTGAGCTAGTTAAAATAGAGAGATACTTTTGATCTTCTCGGGTGGGGTTGATGACCTTCTTATAATATCTTAATTTTATTTTAGCTGCTAAATCTTTCTCACACCACATTTTTTCTTTGAATGTAGAAGTAACAATATTTTTAATGTTATTAATGTTTTGCAATGCAACATTCTCGTCGATCTCCCAATGGTTTAACCAGGCCCTGGTGTCTTTATACCAACCTCGTTTGAGCCTTAGGTGGTTTTCGCTGGAATTTAAAGCTAGCTTAGGAAGTCTATGGTCTCCTATGTTATTGAGTTTGTGCTTGTACAATAGAAGCCTAGTCATAGCTAGGCTCTCGATAGGGGAGAGACCCAATTCTATAAGGAGAATAGGATAGGGCGTGTTGCTTTTAATTTTGAGGTTATACATTATAAAACGCTTCTGGATTTTCTCAATCTTTCTCCAGGATTCTCTAGAGATGCTACAACCCCAAACATCACATCCATATAAGATAACCGAAGTGACTAAACTTTCAAAGAGGAACTTCTTTCTATCCCACATTACGAGGTTTGTCATTTTACAATTATTTTCAAGACCAAAATAAGCTTTCCATCCCCCATTAATCCTTTTCTCAATGCTATAGTTCCAGTTGAGCTTGTGATGAATATAAATTCCTAGGTACTTGTAGGAAGACACTTCCTCGAAGCTAATATTGTCATACATAAAATTAGTGTAAGTGTCCTTCTTGGATTTGATAATCATAACTTTTTTTTGTCAGTGTTAACAATCATACCCATGGTAGAGCAGAAATCCTTAAGAAGTATAAGTTGCTTATCAAGATCAGATCGACTCCTTGCAAGAAGAACAATATCATTAGCGTAGAGAAGAAGGATGATGACTATCCCAGCTAAGATCGTGCCAGCACATCCTGCTTCCTCTAAACAACCTTTATCTCATCGATGTAAATGCCAAATAGGGTAGGGGAGAGGGGGCAACCTTGTTTGACTTTGATATTACACTTAATATCTTTCAACCACCCCTCATTGCTCTTTAACTTGGCAATTACATTCTCGTATAACGTTATAGTGGTAGCTCTCAACTGAAAAGGAACCTTTAACTCTTCTAATCTGTTCCAAAGGTTGTTTCTAGGAACCGTATTGAAAGCCTTTCTAAAGTCCACAACGCAACAAAAGAGATTGGATTTATCATTGCGGCATTCCTCCGTAATGATCCTAAGTGTAACGAGGTGGTCTGTTGTTGAGTGCTACTTTTTAAAACCCTCTTGGCCTTTAGCTCGCTTATCTTCACTTTCAAGCCATATGCTCAACTTCCTTTCCAAAATAATACCATATAACTTGGCTAGGAGAGGGTTGATCATAATTGTCCGATAATTAGAGGTGTTATTTGTATGCCCAGTTTTAAAAATAGGGATAATGAGGCTTTGAGTCTATGGTTTAGGGAACCCTTGGTTGACCACTTGATTGAAAAGCTTGTGAATGTGGGGGATGAGGACAAGACCTCCAATTTTTAATATTTTTTCTTGGTAACTTTCAATGTCCTTAGCTTTCCCATTAGCCAAGTGATTAATCCCAAAATCAATGTCTTCTAATGAGAAAACTTCTTTCATTGTGATAAGGGTTTCAAAGTTATCCATGACATTTGAAGATTCATAGATCTTTTTAAGATAGGAATTCTAGTTATGTAAAGCAATTTTATTATTATCTTTAGTTTTCCTAGTTAGAATCTGCCTCCAGAATTTCTTAGGAGCTACCTTAGAGAGGTGTAAGAGATTCTCTTGTCTTTTATGAATATACTACCTTTCTTTCCTTTTGGTTAGGGCTTTGTATATTTTTATCTTGCCAATTTTAAGAGATTCATCAACAACTTCCTTAATTTCTCTCCTCGCACTTTTACAATCTTTGTCGTACCATGGGTTGGTTTTGCTATTTCTTTTATTACTTGAAACTTCAATTGAGAACTTGTTAACAGAATATGAGAGGATTGTAGTAAAATTATGATAGTTATCTTCTATGTTGTTTATACTAGATAAAGGAAGCAAATTAGTTTTTAATTCTTTTAGAAAGAGATCTTTTTCATTTCTATCAAAGATTAACTTCTTTTGGCTATAAGGATTATCTTCTATGGGATCTCTATGCATGACAAAATTGAGAGTTATAAGTAAAGGCCTATGATCAGAGTCAGGCTTGTGGTCATTTAAGATGTCAAAATTTGTTATTTCGTTGTATAGAGGGAGATCGAAGATAACATAGTCTACCACGCTGCTACCAAGCCCATAAATGCAGGCCATATGGATTGAATTGGGCCACTTCTTTAGACTGTTGCAAATTATAAGATCCTGAGCACTACAGAGCTTGACTAGCTTCGACCCAAACAAATTGTCCCCAAGGTCTTCAAAGCTCCTTTTGTACCGGCTAGCCATAGGAAGGTCTTCGTCTAACCAAAGAGGCTTAGGGTTGGAATGATTGCTTAGAAGAATAGTTTTGTTGCTTGAAGTTCGAGCATTAAAGTCACCCATTAAAAGGATATTGCCTTCATTCCTTAGGCTAGAAATATCATTCTCTAAACCATTGTAAGGACTATTTTTATCTAGATTCTTTTTCTTATAGAAGTTAGAATTGAGGGGGGGGAATAATAGATTGCTATGTAGGTCTTTTTATCATAAATGTCAGTAATTTCTATCCAACTATATTGGTTGTAAGGGTCGTTTTTATAAATCCTAGCATGGGGAGAGATGTTCTT
>APFE031649938.1:2419-16014 GCA_000404065.3 Pinus taeda | reverse complement strand
CTTATTCCAGGTAGACCATAATGTAAAGCCATCTATGTTAGGGACCTTAGATTCTTCGTGCTCCCAAGTTTCAACAAGCAAAATAATATCAACATCATTCGAGATCCAACTTAGCTTGGGGCCTTTGTTCCATGGAAAGCCCCGACAGTTCTAAGAAAGAATTCGGAGCATGTTGAATTGTTATTTGTTATTATCATTTTGGTTTGTATCTCGAATAACGGCTTTTCTATTTCTGATTATTTCCCATTTTTCTTCCTTCCTAGCTTCATTTACCTTTTGAACCTCCTTTCTCAATTCTGCTTGATCTTTTGGAGTGATATCTTCATTTATAAATATTCTCATTCCTTTTAGACTTGAGGTTTTACTAAGTATGTCATACTTATGGTCAATAGAGCTCACCTTTATTTGGATCAGCCTTCCTTTATTCTCAGTTAGTTTCCCCAACCTTGTTGCTTCTATGAGACACGTTGTTTCAATTTGTAATCTGTTATGTAATTTTGTCTAGGCTATGGCTAAAGTATCCTCATCTACGTCCTCTTTCAAACCTAAAATTAGAAGGTTCAAGGCCCTTTTGTTATGCTCATGGTCTAATTCTATCAATTTTTTCATTTCATCTTTAATTGGTTTGATATCTGATTTACCTACCAAACTATTTAGGGTGAGGCAACTATTAACTTTTCTTCTAGCTCTTTAATCATGTCCTTCATTTTAAGACTCTCTAAAGTATCAACACCTACTTGTTGGGATGTTTGGTTCATATCTTGGTTTTGTTTTTCTATAACATGCAACCTAGTCTCCATTGCCTCCATCTTATTCTCCAATAATTCTATTTTATTTTCTATTTGTTTTTGGATCTTGTCTTCAAGAGATGTGAATTTATTTTCTAGCATGGCTGCTAACTCTATTAGTAGATTGACTTCTCTTTCTTCTCTACGTTTCTCTAAAGACTCTATATACTCATAGAGGCTTTGTAGAGTAACTGTGCTAGGTTTACCTTTTGTAATCTTTGGTACTTGTGGTGAATTATTCATACTTGAAAATATATGAGCAAATATGTATTAGAAAAATATAAGGAATGTGTGTACCTAATATTAGCAAGCTGGACCACAAATGCACATGCCCCATATTGTTTTTCTATTACCACAGAGAGATCGTAAATACATCACCCTAAATTATTACCATAGAGAGATTGTAAAAATTCAAAATTCAAGGGAATTGAATTGAGTGAGAGAACTTAAGTAGAATATGCTATGAATAGATTGCTTTAAATAATAATATTAAATAACCAGTACAATAAATACATATAATATTATGTAAATTATTATATATTAATTTTGTTATCTAAATAATTTTAACTTCTTTTTTATTTTCATAATTTTTTTCTTCTTTTAACCTTTCATTTTATTGGTTTTTAATTTTGACTTTTCATTTCTTTTTTTTTTCCATTTTCAATTTAGTTTTTAAAACAGTTATTCTTTTACAAAATAAAATTTTAATATATCACAAAATTAAAAATAAAAATATTTATATTATATAATATACATTAGCAAATAGGTAAACATTTTTAATTTCATGACTAATGCAAATTTAATGATGAATCAATTAGTAAAATTCTTCCTTATCAAACAATAATATATGATAAAATTAATAATAATATAATAGCATAAAATTTTATCATACTTGTAAATAATAATAATAATGTATTTATGAAGTGTAAATTAATCAACTCTCTCGCTTTAATTTTTAGAAATTATTTTAAAAAATGTTTAAACTTAATTGAATCTTGAATAATTTTGATGACATTATAGATAATGGCAATGATAATCATTATCTATACAAATGATATTGTAAATTATATATTATAATATGAAATATAAACTAAAATGAATATAATTGAAAATACATATTATGATGTGAAACATGAATGAAAATGAATATAGATAATATTAAATATTAGAGTTGACAAATTGTTGGAAGAATTTGCCATTGATGTTAGATGGTCAAACTTAGAGGAACTTGTATGATGCGATCATGATAGTTCAAAGAGCAATGGAGAATTCTACCCTTCCATTGTTGTTGGCGTTGGCGAGCTTGAAAGGAAGAAACAAGTGATTGCAAGAAAAATGGAGAGTCTAAGTGTTGGCATTATGATATAGGTGTTGTCCTTGATGGCAACTCACTCAGCTGAAAGATTTAAGTACTATAGGTTAATAGCAAAGAATTATAGTTCAGACTCACAGAATGAAGAAAGAAAGGTATACGCGAGTTCACCTTGACCAAGCCGCGTATACACATAGGTTCATTGAACAAAAGGAGCGTATATGTACACACACACTTTCACAGTATGAAAAGCAAGTATATCTTGGGAAAACAAGTTTTTGGGTCCAAGGTATCTAACCCAAGGTATTTGGTCTGAGGTATTTGGTCCAAGGTATTGGTCCTAAGTGGTTTTGATCCATGGTATTGAGAAAGGCCTAAAACTATATAAGGAGGAGAAGATCATTAGGCCAAGGTAAGCAAATAATGAATATCTGATGAAGTATGAGATCAAGCATGCAGGTTATGGGTTTGTGATGCTTTTCTTGATCTGAACTAAGGATGCACCGATATGGATGATGGATCGGGATCCTAAAGCTTGAACTGTATTATCATTATCTAGTTTGATCTTGAACATTCTAGATCTGAATGTTGACATAGGTTTTATTATGTAAATGTGATGATCTAGGTATGAATGAAGTATGAAATAGTTGTGATGCTTTAAGTTAGCATTTCCAGATTTGTACGCAGGTTGGCTTTGGTAAAACAGTGTATACAGGCTGATTCAACATACAGAAGTAGCGTATACCTCATAGGATGGAATTTGTAGATATGCACGCTGGTTTCCCTCAGTAAAAGGGCGTATACACGTTGATTCGAATTATGGATGTAGCGTATATCTCCTAAAGTATGATCTATAAGATTTCTATTTGATGTTGCAATATTCAGGGTTCTGCAATGTGTTCCGGTGACTGTTTTTTGGTGATAGTATTCTGCATATTCATATTGGTTGATTGTGATTAGCTTCAGTGTTAAATGGATGAAATATAATGATGGATCAGGATCATAATGACTTATCATTATGTGATCTGATAATGAATTGGCTAAATTTGATCACTAACACATGTTCTATCCTTTATGTATGATTATGTCTGAAGTCTGGAAGTGCGGCAAAGTGTTTGTAGATCTACATGCTGGTTTGCTTCAGGGAAGCAACGTATACACGCAGATTGGCTTCTGCCAAATAGCATATACAATCTAAAGCATGGTTTTAAGATGAGAACTGATTCTGAATGATAATGTAACTCAGAACTATGTATTGATCTATCTATTGCAGTTGATTGATTAAAGTATGAATGAATGATTGATTTAGTTGTGTCAGAGGTTCAGAGGTTGTCAGTGATTGGCTGATGCAGATATAGTTGATGGATGTATTGCAATAGTGATTGATTTTGATCTTCAATGTTGTTGATGGGTCCAGTATGAAAATTGGATGAAACGTGGCCTTTAGATTATGATGTTGTGTTCCAGGAGTATCTCGTCTGAAAATTTATGAAATGAGGTCCCTGGAGGATGAGAGAAGGTTGTAGCCTTCTGTAGGTCAGTGCTTACATACTAGTAAACATATCAGCTAGTACAAGAGCTAGGAGGTTGTATCTCCCTTCCAGGAGAAGCTAGAGAATAAGAGAAGGTTGTAGCTTTCTGCAGGTAGAAGCCTACGTATTGCTATGAGATTGCACCAGTACAAAAATTGTAAAAAGAAGTTTCTTATTAAAAGAAGATAGAGATGATTGCAGTAGGTGGTTTTCACCCACATTGGGTTTCCACCTTAAATCATGGTGTTCATCTGTGTTTCTTATGTGTGATGATCTATTCTGTTTTTACTGCACCTAGTTACTATGATTAATGAAGTACTGATGCATTGATTAAAGATCAACATATGATGAATTACTTGAATCATAAGTTTTTTGGATATACACTAGTTGCATTAAACACAATTGCGTAACTGAAGTAGCATATATGAATCTGATTATGGAAATGAAAAAGTTATTAATTTACTAACATTAATTCACCACCACCCCCCTTCTCAGTATTATTTCCGACAAAGAACCTATATACACAAACCAAGGAAAATTTTAGGGGCTAATATTCGCAAGTGGGATAATTTTCCATGTTTTTCCAAAAAAAGATTCATTAATTTCCATTTTTTATAAAAATTATTCGCCCAAATGTTTTTGTATAAATTTTTTTTACCTTAAAAATCGCCAGAATTTATATAGAGACTATATAAAATTATCATAAATTTGAACACTGTTACAAAAACATTGCCAAAATATTTACATATTTCATATTATATACTAGTGAGATTCGCCAATTTTTCTAAGCTTTAAAATAAATTTCCATGCTTAAATTTTTCCTTGACACAAACTATTGTATCTTCTATAAATTAAAAATTATATGACGAAAGGAAAACATTAATCTCTCAAAGGAGTTGTCCAATGTGTGAGTACATTATTGAGAAGTCTCACATGTTAGTATTGTTGATTCTCTAGTAGCGGTGAGTGAGTGTGAGCTTGGAGAAGAGTGTGCAAGTTGTGTGTGGGTTGTGTTACCACTCCTTAGTGTCCCAAGGCTGAGAAAGGAGACCGGTGGAGGTAACCTCAAACCACTTAGAATTTGGCAGCTAGCCCTACCAAACTAGAGAGGGCTCTCTCTATGAACTCACAGCCAATGAATGACTGGAAGAGGAAAATATTTTAGGCTAGGTATGTTCAGCTCTAGGGTTTGAAATTTTAGGGTTTTGTTGGATCAGGAGTAGAGGTCATAGAACTAGGTCAGGTTTCAAAAGATTCAGTTGCAAGGGATATAGAGGAGCAAGGTAGGTATATTTCAGTGACACTTTAAGGTTTTTCGATGTAGTGTGGGGTTGAAAAAGAAAAGGTTCAAAATGAGCATGAATATCATGAATTGATTTATCAGAAGATATAATAAACATGAAATTCCTAACAAAACAAAGATTAAGGTTAAGAATTATGTTTAAAAACTCATAGGAAGATCACTCAAATCAAAGATATAGAAAGAAGGCTAACTAATCATTAATTTAAGTAATTTACAGAAGAAAAACAATGTCACAAAATCATACGACAAGAATTCCTAAATAATAGTTGTAATTGGCCTGTTAATTTCCTGTAAAAAAATTGATGAATACAAGCTCCATAGCATTTTACTCTCTAATATACAACCCTTCCCTTGAGTTTTATTTGGGTATATATATAACAAAAAAACTCTTTCCCCCTCTCAGGGGTTGAATCCCTCATGATAGGAACAATTTGCATGATTATCTCTAACCAAACCTAAACCTAGGGAAGTTAAAAACAAACTCCCGGATTAGACCAACTGATTCATTTTGACTTTAGAAACATAACTAAGCATGAATCTACATGTAATTTACATTTTCCAACTCATTTAAATTTAATTACATCACATGATTACCCTGGAGGAGTAATTTTACCAACATCTTTGACTTTGATTGGGAAAAATCAAAATTCATGTATTTCTGGGAAAAGAACAGCACCAACTTGGAGAACAGTTTTGAGTGACTTCCAGTCATCCAAATTTTGATCTGAAAGTGTCATTGGAAATATTAGGATGTCTAGTTATCCATAAAGTCCTTAAGCATGCAAAATGGCCTCTCCAAGGCTAAGAAAAATGTATTCTCCTAAGGTCACTTTAAAAGCACAACACTGGGGTGAAAACAGTGGCAGAAAGTTGTTTTTTTGGCATGTTTTTGGTATCTTTATTCCAACAAGAAGGTTGACATGGCACAAAAACCACATGGATGATACGTGCAGGTCATAATCTATCCAGGTAAATAAACCTTTTTTTATTAGGAGGTCTCACAAAAAAGCACAGCGCCAGGGAATTGTACTTTTGGCTAATTGAAATTCCCTGTTATAGCCAAAAGTCACAAAATTTCAAAATTTTCAAATTTTTATTCAAAAATGGTTCTGACGTACTCCCTTGAGTTGGAAAATGATGTTCTAGGAAATGAGAGAGGCCTCAACTAACAGGTCAAGCTTATCCTTCTCGATTTTCTTAATTAGGTTTTTCCTTAATTTCCTTTTCAAGTTTTTGACCCTGATTTGATTGATCAAGGGCCGAGTGTAGTAATTCCTTGCCATGTGCCTCTGTAGGTTGGTGGCCCTATTTTCCCTCTTCAAGAGCATATCCAAATTATCATTGACTTCGCCATGCCAATACTCCTTGTCTTCCTCAAACTTTACTGCAATAGTGCCTTCAATGTCTTGCTGACCTAATGGAGAAGATGGCTCACTGCCTTGCCCTTCTTGCTTCCGTAAACCTCTGGTCTTTGTTCTTCTGAACTTGACCTAAAACTCTGCGTCTTCAATCTATTCTAGATCAATCACTACCTTTCCTTTTTCATGCTCTGCCACCTTATCAACTCTGGGTTTGTTGAGCAAGAGATGTTTTACCTTAGCTACCTATTTTCCTACTGTAGGAATGCAATAATATAGTTGGCCTTTGCCAAGTCATCCTTTAGCCCTCTAATTTCTACCTCTTTCTCCTTGATGATTTGCTCAAGTGACTCATCCTCTACCATGTTAGTGTTAGACTATACCTATGCATCTTCTTGCAATGATGCTTCATGGTGGTGTGGTGATGTCTCATGAGGGTGGAATGAGAAAATGGTTTGCTCCTTTGGTATTCTTATAGGCTGGGGCGTCGATTTTCTCTTAGGTGGTGATGTGGCCCCACCTAGCCTTTTCACAAAATGGTAAGAAATGATAGTGTACTACAATTTCAAACCTTATGATACATAGTTAAATCTTAATAAATATAAAAATTCACTTTAGATATCATTATAGAACACTTTTCCTAATTACTACTCCCACAATGATGACCTAGATGATGTCATGACTCTTTTTTGACCTTTTTCATGACTTGGCCTAATGATGGCATCTAATGGAGTATGAAACTGGTGATTTGGACCTTGAAACATGAATGACCATGAGATGATGATCGAGATGGTGATCAACACACTTCACTGATGACTCATCATAATGAGTGATCGCATGAATCATATGACAATTTGACCATGAAATGAAGGGAGTAGTAACATACCTAAACACACTAACCAGTGATCAAAATTTTATTTGAAAACCTGTTAAAACTATAAAAAATTGACCTAGGACCCTATCGAACATATTTAAAAGGTACATTTGATCATTGGTGATTGACAAGATTGGCAGGCACTAACAAGTTGAGTGTTGCATATTTTCTGAAGCAGTTTGCAGTTGTAGTAGCAGTGAGCTTAAATATGCTTCAACCATCATATTTATTCAGTGTGTGAAGTGTTGAAGTGTGGTTTGGAGAAGAGATTGGTGAGATTGTGTGGCAGCTAGTGGAGCTTTTGGAGATTTTGTTCTCCTATTTTACTCTTTAGTTTTTGTTGTAGTGTTTGATTCAGAACGATGGTGTTGTTGTGATGTTCATGTTGAGCAAATTGGGAGTCCAGTGTGAAATATTCAGAAACAAGGATCACATGGAGGAATTTAAGGCATGAAGGCTTAGAGTATACAATGACTTGGCACATTCAGAAGAAGGAAGATATTTCTCCATCCGATAGGATTTCGATAGTCTAATGGTAGTTGAGAAAGGATTGTTTGTTGTGGTGGCCTTCAATGGATGGTAGTCCATAGATCTAAGATAGAAAAAAATTTCCTATCTGATAAATGCCAGCATACTGTGAAATAAATCTAGTCTTCTAACTTATGGGAGTACTCTGATCCATATAAAATTTGTTCAACAAATTAATAAAATATATTGAGCAACGCAACAACAGCAAGGGTGGTTTTGACCTAGGAGGAGGGTTTTCCACCATAAACATTTGTGTTTATTGTGTGATTCCTTTCGTGGTTTTACTTGTGTTTGATGCTCCTATCTTTGTTTATGTTCCTTAGATTGTGCATGGTTTAAAAGAATAATAATTTTCAGAAAAATTTTTAAAAGTGTCATCACTACTAATTCACACCCCCCCACCCCCCCTCTTAGTAGTGATATAGTTTCCAACAATTAGTATCAGAGCGGGGCTTTCAGGTGCAGATTGATCACTGGAGAGTGAATCTTGGATATTTTGGCAGAATTTTTGCAAATTTTCTAAAATGGATCACCAAGGAATTCCAGTACTTCACAAAGGTAAATTTGCAACTTGGAGAGTGAGTTTGGATTCATATTTTTTATCTGTTGTTGAAGATATTTTGATATTAGTTGAATATGGAGTTAAAGATGAATCTAATGATTTATCCAAAAAGATTATTTTGAAAAGTATATCAAAATCGGATAGCATGCATGTGAAGGATTGTGACACTACCAAAGAACTATTGAATAGGTTGCAAAATTTGTTTCTTGGAGGAAAATTACATTTTTCAGAAATGGAGAAAAATGCGAAGGATTCTACTTTTATTGTAGTAACAAATCAATCCTCCTAACAAGAAGATGAAGGCACTAGTGATTGCAATGATATATCATGTATAGATATTGAATAAAAAAAAGAAGAGATCAGTTGCAAAAAGGATGAGCAATCCATGTTGAAGGCACTAGAAGCAGAGATTCAAAGACTCATGGTTGAAAATAAAGAACAACGAATGTTGTTGCAAGTGTTTGATGAAAAGGAGTGTGTTTTCAAAGAAGAAATTTAAGATTTGAAAACTTAGTTGCAAGAAGGAATGAATATTGAAGTTGGAATGAGGAAGAAATACAATGAGCTAGAGGATGAGTTACAGAAATTTAAGGGTGAAGAAATTTTTGCAAGGGAAGAAATAGAGAGGTTCAAACCTAGTGCTCAAACATCTACAAACAAATCACAAATTGTTGGAGCAACTAGTTGCAACAAAAATAATAAGATCCATCAGCCATGCAAGAATCAGAAAAATAAGAGAAAGAGGCCCAAGAAGAAGAATAGAGTTGGGAAGTGTTATAAATGTGGATTTTGTGGTCATATAGTAGTAATTTTCAAAAAATGGAGATATTAATCTCTCTCATAAAAATGAGTAGCCAAAGAAGAAGAAACTTCAAGCATGCATGCAAAGGAAATCTCCATCCATCAAGTATAACAATCATTTTTATGGTTATTGTTTCTCATGCGATGATTTTGGCCATAGGGCTATTGATTGTGGGGCACATGCAAGGAATGGAAATTATACCAATAGAAGACATCAGCCCATTCCTCTATTCCTTGGTCACATTAGATGTTTTTTTTGTGACAACATTGGCCATAAGGCCAAGGATTGCAAGTTTCCCATGTATTTTAGGAAATCTAATAAAAAAGAGGAGAACATGCAAGGAAAACCACACAAGAAGAAGAAGGATCAGTAGATGAATGTTTGGAGGAGAAAAGAGAAGCAAGGAACTTCCACCAAAAACTAAGGCATTCTTGGTATGAGGGGGAGCATATGGTTGCATAATTAGTTGCATGCAAATCTCTAATTATGCAATCATATCACAAAATGTACATGAAGAAAATTCTACATATTGTAGGAGATGAATTTGTTCAGGGGGAGTTGATGAAGTTTGAAGAGAATATTTATTTTTAGATCTATTTCTATTACAATGATTTCCGTTGATCATCCATGTACATCTGTTGATAGTTTTGGAGTAGCTCTATGTTTTTGTTTATGTTGATGCTATTGTTGATATGGAAACCATATAGTTATTCTTATATGCATTATCTAGGTGTGATGGGGGATTTACAAATTCAGGGGGGACCTTTTGTGCTTCCAAATGGACATGTATTTGTTGTCATCATGCTCACTATGGAGGGGTTTTAGAAAGGCTGACATGGAGTTCTAGATAAATTCGAACGTTTCTAATGACATTTAAGATTCAACGGATAGAAGTGAATGGTGAAATTGGGAAACACAGACAACAGACCTCTTTGTGCAGGTAGGGAAATGGTCATATTTGAAGAATGACATTTATATAGGTGCACCTCAATCAACTAAACTTCCAATCGCACGTTATAAAAACTCAAAAGGTGGAATTATTATCTTCTCAATCATGTCGTTCTCGTATGTAAATACTTCTCATTTTGCATTTCTAGGTTGTCTTGTTCCCAAATTATTATTTATCTCACTAACATATGCTTTCTTTAACTCATTCATATGTGTGGACCATAAATTCGCTAGGAGTGGATTTTGAAGAATTGTGATTAGGTAAAAGTGCAATGGAAGCCTCCTTGGACATTGGAAGTGATGAGAAGATTCCTCGAATTTCACGTACTTTCAATTTCGCATAGACAGAGGCTAAAAGGAATTAAAATGACTAGAAGAGCCCTAGGATTTCATTTTATGTATTTCTCT
Source organism: Pinus taeda (assembly GCA_000404065.3). Classification (NCBI taxonomy): domain Eukaryota; kingdom Viridiplantae; phylum Streptophyta; class Pinopsida; order Pinales; family Pinaceae; genus Pinus; species Pinus taeda. The sequence continues at coordinate 5,599 of APFE031649938.1, read as the reverse complement.
CGCGGACAGACCAGATTTCACCAAAGAAATGCCAAAGAGATGATGTGGAAAATATTAATTGTGGCACAGACTTTGAATTTTGTATTAATGGATGAAATTCAACCATAAGCGAAACTCATCATGCTATTGTCGATGATTTTTTTGTGGATGGAAAAATTATCCCTCTAATTCATGGTCTTGTGGAACCCCAACCTGTAATTATAGCTCATCTTGTCTTTATTGAAAGCTAAAGTTGTCTGTTACCATTTCGACTCACCACCTCTCCTTCTTCAAAGATAACAAGCAGTTGTTGGGGAAATGTTGCTTCCAAATCCTTATGTCATAATCCTCTTAATAAGTGGAAGGAAATGTTGTTTAAGATTAGCAAGAAGGAAAATGTTTGTGCAGAGAAAAATTGAACATCATGTAAGGTAATTGACCAGTCACAATATTCTTCCACGAACTTTGTGTGGTCATTTTCAAGGAGTTGTAGAAGGGGCAATGAAATGAAGGGAAACAATTTATTTCATTCCTTACGATTTGCAGAATTAAATCCACTCTAGAGCGTAAATTCAAGGGAGAAACCTTTGGATGAATTTGTAAAGAAATAGAAATTGACGTTCCAGGCATAGCCGAAGGGTCAAAACCCCTCGAGGGATAGAGCATATGTAATAGAGTCCAACCTTAGCCCCAGTGCTATAATGAGTTGAAGCCTAGGTCTAAGGTAGACAAGGCCAAAGGAGAAATGAAGGGAAAACAATATAGTGATGGCAGAGGCCAATTAAGAATTTCTAGACTTCCAGCATCAGGAATGAGAATGGGTGTGGGTGGTCGACGAAATACTGGAAGGTTTGGTGGAAACAAGAGGTTGATGGTTCGAAACTTGGATTCCCCACCACCCAAAAAGCTGATGGCAGAGGGATCCTTGGCCGTTAAGGATAAAAACACAATGTGAGGATTGAGGGTGAGTTTGGTGTTGAACATTGGAGGCAGTTGGAATGGCGGTGGTGGCATCTTTAGCTTCTTCTCCAAAAGAGAAAGGAAACCACCATAATAATTTGGATATCTTCATACCAATGGGAAGTATGGCATTAGAATTCCACTGTATAACATCTTGACAAAACTTAAAATAATTATATGTACTTGAAATTAATGGCAAAAGTTTGTTTCATGATTGTGTGTGTGCCTTAGTTTATATTTAGCTCCTATTTTTTAAGAGATATTTTTTATCTCCCTAAATTGAATGTAATCTTATTTATTTTGGATTTGATTAATAATGCAATAGAGTGAGAGCAGTACTAGTTAGGTAGTCTATAGATGTAGCTTGTCTAACCTATGAGCTGCAAGTTTCATTTCTAATTTGTCTTCCCATTTTTATCTTGGTATCAAAGCACCAGAGGGTAGAGAAGGAGCTCTATCTGAGATGGGTATTTTCAGTGAAACCCTTGCCTGGATTGGTTCAATGATTCTGTAGATCAGTTTTTGGAAGAATGAATCTGGTGTTGGATCTATAGATCAGTTGTTGGATAATCTGGTGTTGGATTTGTATATCAGTTGTTGGAGGATCTCGTGTTTGATCCGTAGATGTATTATTGGATCACTGGATCTGTTGATTGGATCAGTACATTTGTTATTAGAGTCGTGGATTTATTGATCAAACGAGTTACTGAGGGTGCTCGTGAGTTAAAAAGCAGCGCGTTGTTTTGGCACAATGAATAATCGCATTGCAGAGACATACCTTAATGAGAGAAATAAGCTTGATGGGTCAAATTATTCCAACTAGAAGTTTAAGTTCCAAACATTGCTTGAGGGTTCTAGTGTGTGGAAAATTGCAAATTGAGATGAAGCAAATTGAATTGAAGCCGGAGGCGCAATGGCCGCATCAATTCAAGATTGGGAAAAGAGGGAAAATAAAGTGAAGGTGTTAGATGTCGGTAAAAGACAACATAATCCCTCATATTCAAAATTGAAAAACGTCTAATGAGATTTGGGTGACACTCAAGGATTTGTATGAAATGAAAAATAGAAATTGGGTGTTGTTTCTGAAGAGCAATATTCTCTCCATTATGATGGAAGAGAATGAATCCGTTATTGCATTCATCTCACAGATTAAAGAATTGAAAGAGAAGTTAGCTGACATAAGGGAGAAAGTATCCAACACTAAATGGCGTGATATAGGATTACAAAATTTTGCATTACAAGGCTTGCAACAAGGGATAAAGTTTCCACCTTTGAAGAGTTGATAGGGATTTTGATGCAGGAAGAAGATAGACATAAGAATAGAAAGCCTTAGAATGTAGATCTAGAATTGGAGGGAAAGAAGAAGTTATTCAAAGTGAAACCATGAGGAGGACATAAAAGTGGTGGTCCATCTAAGAAAAAGCCATTTCAAGGTATGTCATCGGCCAAAAATGATTTAGGACTTAAGTTTTTTTATTTTGGTAGAACTGGTCATATTGCTAGAGACTGCTATAAGAAAAAGAATGATGAAAATAGACATAGACACAAGAGGCATACAGGGAATTTTGCTGGTGAAGATTTGAATCATGATCTTAAATTATTTGTGTCTAATGCTGCACTTTGTGCTGAGACTGATGAGGATGGAACTTGGTTTGTGGATTCTGGAGCATCCACTCATATGACATCTAGTAAACACTGGTATGAAAATTATAAGGAGACCGACAATGGTGCTAACATCTACCTGGGAGATGACAAAGCATATCAGATTAAAGGGTATGGAGATATTCCTATGGTACTACCTAATGGGAATATCAAGCGCATCCAGAATGTCATGTATTTGCCTAGGATAAAAAAGAATTTGATCTTTGTATCCATGATTACAAATTAGAATTTAAATGATCCAGGTGGATATTGGTGGCCACTTGCCAAGTCCACCTGGACCCCCACAATTGTCTTTATCAGCATTTTCAGTTTCCTTAATTGTAGCACAACTTACTATTTTTAGCAGTTTTTCGGGTCCTGAACTTCCGGAGCCGTTTTGAGGCACTAAACGACGTTTTTTGGGGAATCCAAGGGCAACATGGGTCCATGCAATGGACCGATGTTGCACGTTCCAACAATAATAGTGCTCGAATAGATCTTTCTAATGAGCTATTGTACGTGTCAAACGGAGATCATATGCTAAAGTTACGACCCCGGGAAGTTGATGTACCAACTTACCCCCAAACGGGGCCCACAGTT